>DVPG01000281.1:0-10664 GCA_018239085.1 Yanguna spatiosa spatiosa
GGAATCGAACCCGGGACCTCCCGATCGGCAGTCGCACTTGCAACCAACACGACCAACGAGGCAGTCAAATATAATTATTTCTATGAAATAATTATAATCCTGTCTAATATAATTATTTCTATGAAAATGTCCACTGGCACTATCTTAGTCTTTTAAGGGGAAGTCAGTTAGTTCATGTGATTTTAGTAATTCTCATCATGAAAGCTTCTAACGCTTGAACATAGATCTTGTTTCAGAACAACCATCAGGCCACAGTATGCCAGGCTGCCCAACTGCGGGTTAACACACTACACACGCTTCAAAGAACATTACGAAGATCTTAGTATGGCGGTTTCTCCACGATGTATTCCATTACCGTTACATCTTGAATCTTCAAAATACACGCGATTTCAGATAAAAGTTCACTCCAGGATCCGAGCCCAGGACCCCGAGATGGGAGGCTGTATTTTAAACCACTAGGCTCCCGTATCTCTAATGTGATCACTTCCATCATCAATTGTTTTCTTTCGCTACAAATAGCTGCGCGGACAGCACCGTCACACGCTCAAACTAGTCGTGACGGCCTTCGGTATAAGGCATTTGATTTTACGACCACTGCCTTTCACACTATTCTAATTGTTTTTGTACTTTATAACTTTTATAACAAAACGGAAAAATAATTGGGCCTTAATGTTTTAAATACTCGATTTTTCACTGCCATGGCCCGTGCCATCACTCGAGTGATATTAATTGTCGATTTAACTTTGATCTAAATGTCGTACTATGTATTTCCGATTCGTATCTCACTGTGACTACAATATTCCACGAGTTTCGGAACATTATTTACAATACTCCGAAATACATGTTCGTTATAGACAGGTGGTTATACATTTTTGTTATAAGAGATATCGTAACACCATGCCTGTAATCCCCGAAGAGGTAGACAGAGAAGTGTAGTACATATCCCCGTTTCACCTGTTACGTTATACATTCCATCATAGAATAATTAATAAACCTATTGCCATACACCGGATACTAATCCAGACTGCGAGCTACTAATAGGAATTTCAAGTTAGAAAAACCCGATAGTCGCTGACCCGGGATCGAACCCGATCTCTATTTAGCAGTCGCGCTTGCCACCACTCAACCTACAAAGCAATTATGCGAGATCATTTGACTAAATTTTCGGGTACCATAGGTGGTCCACGGATAACTACTAGCGCCATCTTTTGTAGGGTAGTTTTATGTAAATAACGTATATTACGTATATTATATTATACGTATTTATTAGTGCCTAATTCCTAGCTCGTTACAGACTGAAATTGCAATTAAAAACTTTTCATCAAAACATACAACTAATCCACAATTTCCTAACTTCCACACAGTTCAAGTTCACAATCCGCTTCTAAGCCTGACCTTGTAATTAAACAAACAAAATAACGAGCAATTACAATTTTAATTTATTACCACTGCCTGTTCCAAACGTTAAATATAAAACGGAAACGCTATAAAAATCGTAATGCATTGCAAATTTAACAAAACTCGTAATAAAATTTAAAAATTACGATTCCGTTACCATGAAAGACTTATATAGAGGCGTACCTAGGATGGGGCATTCGGGCGCGAAAAATGCCAATTATGAATGTAAAATTCAAAATAAACAGACTCTAATGAATAGGTGCAACTGTAAGTGCAAAGGTTTTACGAACTTATTTTCGTTATAAAATAGAAAATAAATGTTTTGTACGATTTATTACTGTTTTATTTGGTGTACTTGTTTTTTAAATTAAAATAATTTACCAAGGGGCGCAACCTTGATGCGTGCTCTATACGATACCATGTCTATCTGGTGTAATAGTGTGTTACATTAATTTTTAACAAAGATATAAAATACATTTAGCTACTAAAGGAACGTAATTAACACGTATGGAGGTGTGGACGTTAAAAAGTGTGTAGCAAAATAAGTAGATACATACGTAGTGAAATGTAAACGTTTATAAAATGGGCGTGACAAAAGCGGACAGCCTTGAGTGCGATCGAGTACTGAAAGCGACAAGCTAGGTAGATCGACTGGCGTATAACCCGCGCGCGACGACATGGCATCTGCGGGAGGACGTCACGCCGGCGTGTAGGCTTTTCCTAGGCATGCGTGCTCCATCTTAAGACACAATTGCGCGGACCATCTGAGCTTGTCATATCATTTTAATAAAACAACGTAACATCATGAAGGGGTAGGCAGAAAAGTGTAGTACACTCTCACGTTTCACCAGTTACGTTTACGTCCCATTATGGAATAGGTGGCGAGCGTATTGTCATACCCCAGACACGAATTCAAATTCCGAGTCACAACTATAAATTTCTACTAGGAAATATGAGTTATAGATATTTAATAATGCCCGACCCGGGTTTGAATCTACGACCTCTCGATCAGCAGTCACACTTGCAACAACTCGAGCTACGAGGCATTCAATATATTGTAATATATCGTAATATCCTTTGCAATAATATGTTGTAGCTCCGTGTGTGACGACCTTAATAATGTAGCTGTTGGTATCAAGTTATCGCACGCGGGTTGCCCGTAATAAATTCTTATTATTAATTGAACAGGCTGTTATTAACGAAGTTGTATGGACACGCAATATTCGAGCTACATTGGTTAATTGAAAGTCACGTTTGGACGGTCACGTCCATTGCATGTCTAGTATTTATTGTCAATGTTATCAATTATTAATAGGTGGGTCGATTAACAGAGAGCAGCAAAAATATTCTAAAAGAATTATTGTTTTCGGAGACAGTAATCTTATCTGTAAGTAAAAACGATTTTTGAATAATCTCATTCATAACGCAGACTATTAATATCAATATCGCAGACTATTGGAAAAATCTATTTCTTTGTACTTATACGATTCGTACGTAACTTCACGCCTGTAATCCCCGAAGAAGTAGGCAGAGGAATGCAGAACAATCCCAAATTATCGTGTGACATAATAATACATATATGTATGCATGTTTATACACATGTTACATGCAAATGCGAATATGTACAATAACGACGGATGAATGTACTGTTTAGTTAATATGGCTTTAAATATATAACTCTTATTAAATACAGTAGCAAACAGAGCATGTAACATGCGACATTCATAATATATTATCTCATTTTACTACCTTTTCTCGACTATTCACATATGTATTATGCAAAGTAATGTAAATTTATTTGTAAGCTATTGTAAACTACGTAATTTACAATCACTGTATATTAAAAGATAATCAATTGCATTGTTCGTGATTAGAGCACATAAGTAGCCAGCTCTTGAAGAGAAGGATTCCATATTACCTTCGACGACATCTCGCAAGTCGTTGACGGATATTTTTTTCTTAGCTATTTATATAGCTACCTACATTGTAAAGATCACAGTACATGCAACCTCACATACAAGTCAACGCTTCCGGAATTATTAATCACTAAGTATAATGTCATTTACAACGATGTTCGCTTCTTATGAATGCGCTTAGAGCGAGATAGAAAATAATCACATCTAACAAAATGTACTGATTCAGATACTGGATGATCAGGGAGTCAGTAATCTCTGAAACTGGCATGCGTGTTTGCAGAGAGTGATGAATGTAGAAGAAGTACGTCAGGTCTGTAAAGATATAGCCATTTAGCAATCGGTACTCACTGCCTACCTGTCGTGATGGTATAATAATAACAAAATATATGCTTTTACTAGAACGTAAATCTCTTTTGTTTTCCATTAACAAATAACTCTACTTTTCATTGTACCAATATAATATTCAGCCAGTTGTTGAAATATTCCAATATAGCACACACGGTACGATGGTTGTGAATTGACAGGCTGCCTCTTAAAATGGGCGGGAAAACCGAAACGTCATGATAAACAGATTCAACAAGAAAGGTCCCATAGATTTGTCAATATCCATTTCGGAAATGTCTATAACATGGCCATTTATAGTCAAATGGCTCTTCCTGTCATCGACTGGGTTACCATTAGACAAAAAAAATGACACACAAGGACATACCAGCGCCCACTGCGCCGTGAGTTCAGTGATTTATTCAAAACGAAGTTTTTTTTTGTGACAGCCACTATGTGTAACAATACTGGGTGATTAGAATGCAAACGGTGGCATCGAAATAACGGCCCCGCGCAGCCGTCTCACCGTGCGGGCTTAAATTTTTAACTAACAGTGCGATAAATAACCGAACGGAATATATGATAGCAAACAGGATTTGTACGGTCTGAACAGACTTGGTGCCTTTGTCCAATAAAAAAATTCTAAGTAAATGGTATCTACGTTTTTTATTGCCTCTGAAGTCTGAACTTTATTTATTAATTTGTAAATTTATTTGGTTGCTTATAATGAACAAAAAACGAATAAACTTTCAGCCAGCATTAAGAGGAAATAAAAAGAAGATAGGAAAAAAAAGGAAAACGGAAACATTTCTTAATATCTGTAAACTTCAGTCTTCTACAGACGTTCTAGAAATAATCTTCTACAACATTTTATATTCCCAACAACGCGAATACAGCTGATAGATTACATTGTGAATTATTTACATACCTGTAAATGGGTACTAGGTAGGTATATACACATGAGACGGTCTTATCGCTGGGTAAGCGATCTCTTCCAGGCAACCTCCAAGTAGAAAGAATAAAGATCTAGTAATATGGGATATAAGTATACTTACCTACCTAAGCATAATATGCCTAATGTAGTCACACCAACATTATCATAACATAACGACATGTTAGTGTTTTCCCGAAGACAGGCAGAAGGTACCAGAAACTACTATGATAGTAGACGGACGTTTATGACCTATGTGAACTAGGTTTATTAGGTTTCTGAATTATAAAGAGTTTATAAAAAAATCGATAACAATTTTTTCTAATAACCAAATAGTGTAAAGTGTCACATATTATTTTTTTACCAAACAATAGATAATTGTAATTGCAAGGGTAAAAGCAATCACGCGTAAAATGAAACATTCAGTTTTGTATCGTACTACGTCATGGTAATTATGTATTATCTTTTATAAACGACGAAAAAGCGAATTTTCATATTATTTTGACAATATATGCGAGAAATTCAAAACACACGCTCCACGTGACATGTGTATAAACATAATGGCGGCTTAAGCGCAAGTTATCCCTTCGACGAAATTCACCCGTCCTTTTACCCTTTACCAAATAACCTTAAAATTGAAACACAAAAACTAAAAACTACAACTAAGAAAATATAAAGTGAAGATGGAAAGTGCTATGATATTAGATTAAGGTATTAACTCATATACATTTTTTTGAAATGAAAACTTCTTTTGGAGCACTGCACACAGATTTTTACTTATTACTAAATTTAGTAAACTAATTAAAAAATCAATTAAACTGAATACTTAAATAATTGAAGTATTTATCCAAATGTGCTTAAGAAACGATTTGTGTGAAATCGATTCTCGTGTGCTTTACGGCGAACTGAGCATGGCGTGTAATTTACATATGTACGTCGCTGCGTCAAGTGCGTCATTAGCCGCTAAGATCAGTGTTATTAGATAGTAGCCATGCAATCTTGTTCGGACGTTGCATTTACATCTCCATTCCATACTTTCTTTGTTCACTACAACTGTTGAAAATTTCACCGCTTAAAGTAGATCTTTGTTCTTATGTCATTCAAATTTCAAATATTCAAAGATACTTATTTGAACAATATAGTATTTTAGACTCTCTCCTTTACATGGCTGCATCTGTTTTTTTACTTTTACTTCCTACAATCTCTCTCTACTCTACTCTCAACATCAAAATTACTTCGAAGTCTGTCAACGTTAGTAATGATTGTCAGAGTGCATAAAATTCATCACAGTAGATACCTAAGCAATGAAGAAGAGTCAGAAAACAATATATATACAAATAAATAATACAACATATTCCATTCTGTTCCATTCCAATATATATCTGCATTCATTCCATTCCAATATATATCTGCATTCCTCTGCCTACCTCTTCGGGGATTACAGGCGTGAAGTTACTTTACTTTTAAAATATTATCTAGCGAACTCGAAGCATTTCGCCGTGAGATTACATAAAACATGTTCTTTCTTTGTCAATAACTCCTTTTTAAAGACACAGACTTTATAATAAAATATATATTTACTATGCGTCAATGTCTCCTCAGGAATGTGGAAAATGTCCACACATTGGCGATGCCAGAGGTTTGCCGTTCATATTTATTGCTAACGTGCAATTTATGTTGTTTCGTGTTTGCAAAGTTTCCAACAATTCCTTTGTAATGTCAATACAAGAATAAACAAGAACACTCATCAAAACAAGAATAAAACTTAGGTAAGGTAACCCTAAAACTCTAGTGCCCCAGTATTCTTGGATTCTTGTACTCTTGTGCTTTAGTATTCTTGTTATACACTTACAGAAACCTGTTGTAAAATTGGAAATTTCATAAATTTTCTGCGCTAGTAGCACGGTGCAAGTTGATTGCGTAAATAATGCAAGCAGATAAGCTTTCTACTGTGCGTTCGTTATGAATAATATATTATTTACGTTACTAATATTCATACATGAACCTTCGCGAATTGTCGAGCATCGGAATGTTGGAACTGTCTGCAAGCGTCGGAATGTTGGAACTTTTGGAATGCTTCTGTCACATCTGCGTGTTACCTCGTTCAATAATGCTATACTGCATGCCGACTGCTGTACAAGAGATCCGGAATTTTGATCTCGGTTTGGACAAAGTATTGGCTTTTTCTAAACTGGCATTCCCAGTCGTAGGATTGAGGCAACAGTGTCACCCGCTAATCCATGGGACGTATAACATAGATGACAATGGCGAGTACCACACCTCTGTCTACCCCTTCGTGGGATTATAAGCGTGATGTTATGTAATGACGCCACAACTATTGACGAACTGTAACAATACATATTTGTTGCTAGAACCGTTTCGTAGGGTGTACAAGAGTGAAAGCGGGCCCTTCTGTCATCCTCGATAACCTCAGCTTTGAGGTTAACTGTTATTATTCCACTGCTATTCGCCTAAACATCTATAAAATACTGTCGAAAACTACTGATGTTAGAAACTGACATTCCGCGTTTGAATTTAGGCTTTAATGGTATTCAATTAACAAAGTTCATCACGGTCAAAACCCAAGCAATGAAGGAGCGCTCTGCCAACCTATAAGGAGCCTGCCGTGAACATAGCGTACTAATAATGGTGATAATTTCTTTTTTTTTACGTTTTTTTAAACCACCCTCCATTCCACTCTCTTTAGCTCTTAGGCAAGTATGCTGATCTGAATACACATATCACTAAGAAAGCGATTAATACCGTTCCAGTACTAATATATGAATTTAATTAGACCAAATTGAACATATGCGCATTGTGGACCAAATTTGATTAAATATTTGCATAATAATCTTACCACCTACTCCATAATGGGACCTAAACGTAACTGGTGAAACGTGGGAGTGTAACACTACACTCCTCTGCCTGCCACTTTGGGGCTTACAGGCGTAATGTTACGTATTTGCATAATAAAAAAAACACAGCAGTGCTCAATAAGAAAAGGGGATGGCGCTATAAGTTAGTGCGACTGAAGTATTTGTTGCGTAAGAGTTGCAGTAGCGCAGCGCGGTTGGGCAACAGTAAGAGGCCGCACAAGCCGGCCACTGCCCACCGTTGTTCTAGCTGATTTAGATAAGCACTGATTAGAACCGAGTTTCATTGAACGTAGATATTGCACAGTTTCACCTGCTTCACAATCACCATCTATATCCCTTTGATTATCATAATCACCTATGATTGTCATAAACATCATGATCGTCATCACTATGATTATCGTCATCACCGCCGTCTTCATCAATATTACCAACACCATTATCATCATCATCATCATTGCCATCATCACCACCATCACCTTCATCGATCCTTTCATCGTTTCACTCTTAGATGCGAGTGTTCTCAGAATTAATCAGATTAAGGACATAGGGTTAAGACCTAGTTGACCAATACAATTCCAACGCGTTTTAAGGTATATGTTACAATAGTATGCATATAAGCGTAACATCACGCTCGTAATCTCCGAAGAAGTAGGCAGAGGAGTGTAGTACACTCCCACAATTCATCAGTTACGTTTACGTCCCATTATGGAATAGCGGATTTATGGGATGGGTGATAGTCTATTGCCATTCACCGGGTACAAATACAGACTCCGAGTCGCTACTAGAAATTTCCACTATAAAATCTAAGTTAAAAAAATCCAATAGTGCCTGCCAGGGATTTGAACCCAGGACCTCTCGATCCCGCAAACAAGCTTGCAACCAACACGACCAACGAGGCAGGCAGGCAGTGTAAATAGTTTAGTAACATTAAAACAACATGTTGACAAATGAGTCCAAAAATAAATACAACACGTTATCAAGGCGAGAGCTAAAGGTCGTCAACTATGGCAAAGAGCAGACTTTAGAATCAAGGATTCCCAAGCGTTCCTAATGTAGATTAGTTTCAATTTGATTAATTGAAGATGAGCTATCATTGCAAGGTCATTCATCAATTGTTTTTAGTGCCGAGTGCTAATATCTCTATCCTTACAGACGTGCCGTGCTGTTTTTAGTTTCAAACATAAAGATCGAGATCAGAACACACCTCCCTACGCGAGGGAGCTCGATAAATGAGTGTATTGATACCGCCCAATCCGGTCCCGGGTTTCCGCGTTCCAGCTACTTTTATACGTTGATTTTCGACACGCTAGCGAGTACAGAGCTTTCGAGCGACTTAAGTGCTCTGTTCTTGATGCTGACCTATTAGAGTCAGTGAACCGTTGGTGAACCATTGAATGATAACAAATAAGTTGCAACTCCCACTCCATCTGCGATTTACGTGTCAATTTAATATGGAGCATTTGGCGAATTTAATACAGCTTAATGATTTTTATCAGTACTTGTTGTATGTGTTGGGGAGAAATACTTGAATTAAGTTGGTATAAAAAGATGTATACAATTGTAGATTTGTGTGTGAAATCTCTTATTTGTTTGAAATACGCTAGGCCTATGGTAAGGTAATATATTTGTGGAGAACATAAATGGATCCAATGTATCACTCAAAGTTTCGTAATGACGTGCAGTATCTGCTTGAGTCGATAAACTGAATATATCAATATGAACTTAACGAAATTCTACACGTACAGTCTAAATCATCACTTGGAGTAGATTTAACAAACTACATACATACATACATATCATCACGTCAGGTCCCTCACGGGGTAGGCAGAGAGCACGGAGCGCCAAATATCTCTATCCTTACAGACCTGCCGTGCTTGAACTTTTGAGTACCTATTATTGATTCAGAGCGTAACATTTTACCATTTAATGGGTTTAAAAAAATTATGTTACTTTAGAGCCAGAAATAAAATGCACAGATCGTAGTATGTTGATTACGATTTCAAAATCGTCGTTAATAATTTTATCTATATTAAATCTTCGGCTCCAGTTACTTTGAGTGGAAAAATCTCAATTTTTCGTGAAAAGCTTTTGCAATTCATGGTGCCGAGGGTGCTTTTCAGAAGCAGCTTATTACAGTGACCTGCCTCTGATTTATTAACGAACTTCTTTCTAGCCACAAGCCGAGCGCAAATCGTAGACTAGACTTCTTATAAATAAAGGGAATTACGTTAAAATTTAATTTGTAACGTAGGTAGAAATAAAGTGAAATTGTTATATGTTACAATTTAGCATTTCTCTCTACCCACACACAATTATTTTCGCATTATTCAGCTTCCCAAATACTCGTAGACCTACGAATACTCGTAGTGCTCCCACAGGTGTGCTATAGACAAAAGTATTTATCTCCTGTTAGCTTCATATCTAGTATACAAGTACACAAACTGTATAGTCTTAAAAACTAATATTTTACATTAGTAAAGTAGTACTGCGATAAGTCGTCGAATGTCAAATCGTAAGTCAAGTAGAACAAACAATTGATTCTGCAGGCATCCCTAGAACTTCCCGCTATGTTCCTGCTTCATATCATATCAGATGGAGAATTTATGAGTTATATGAAAAAACACCTTGGTCATAATTTATTAACAGCGTTATCTCTCAAACGAATGAATCGATTTATTTAAAAAAAATGTGTTTTCTATGCAGCTATTTCAGGACAAGAAAAACGGTCCTCTGTATAAAATTGATCAGATAGATAATTTAAAAGATGTTTGAAAAGAACAGTTTTTCCGTAATTTTTCAAGAATGATATCTCTGGAACGAATCAATTCATTTGGACATTCATTCAAGCACATTTTTGCATTTGCATTCAAAGCAGAGTTTTTTATGTAAGAGGTAACTAGGTTTCAAATAGAACTTAAAATGAGATCTGGTGAAAACTCCATTTTCGAAATTAGGGAACACAGCAATAATGTCGCTATTTCTGAACATTTTGAATTTTCATAACGGGAACATAACATATTTATATGTGCAAACAAATGACGATGTTTTTAGTAAAGAATAACGAGGTTTTTAGTAAAGAATAAATACCTACGAACCGAACATAAAAAAATAATTTTCAATTAATGATTGATTCGAGTATGCAATATAAATGAAGTATATGA
This sequence comes from Yanguna spatiosa spatiosa, assembly GCA_018239085.1. NCBI lineage: Eukaryota > Metazoa > Arthropoda > Insecta > Lepidoptera > Hesperiidae > Yanguna > Yanguna spatiosa. The sequence continues at coordinate 10,604 of DVPG01000281.1, forward strand.
TATCGACTCCATTATTACAATAATTCTATCCTATCTTTATATCTAAATTTCTTATTTCAAT
>DVPG01000282.1:0-10660 GCA_018239085.1 Yanguna spatiosa spatiosa
GTGGGCTTAAGAAAAATTTTGTAACTGTATAACTCGTATTAATTTTTTTTGGTTGTGTGCTTGTGTATATTTGCCTTTGCTTGTGTGCGTGGGTGTATATTTTATGCGTTTTGATGTGATTATTTAGAAACTGTATTCAATTGTGTGCGATTAGATGTTGTAATGGATTTGTGTATTAAAAATGTTGCCATTGATTGTTCTTCGAAATAAATTTTACTAGGAATTTTTGACATGAAAGGATATTGGGCAGTAAAAACTATTTTAAATTACCCTGATGTCCTATACTACTCCGATAATAATTTACTACCACACACACACCCAATTTCACGAAATGAAATGCTTAGACTTATATAAAGAGAATTAAAAAAAAACAATATTTGTATGTAGACACCACACGCGGCAATTATTCGTGAACTTGTAGATATATACTTTATTCTCGTTACTATTATATTGTTAGTATAGATATCTGTTTTCTATATTTGTAATGAATTTGATGCAATGGCAATAACTGTTAGTAGTACTGTAATGTAACGTTCAATTATGTACAAAAATATTACATTAAGGCTGTGTAATAAGAACTCAACGAATAGATGGCACATTGATACGAAAATGAATATTTACCGTTGTTGTACAATGTATAGTTATATTTTATACCTGATCGCCACGCCAACGGTACTGTAAAAAAACTGTCTTCAAAATATACATAAGTACGTACGAGAAAACATCTACGTCCTTATATGTATACTGACTGTCATTTTCTTACGATATCACTGGCTAAACAGACCGGTACAAAATTATATATGTTGGTTTTAAGAAACAAAACAATATTTTATAAACGTCGGTTTTCAATACCTGGAATTGACTGCTTTCCTACCGGACCTCATGGCATCGCCGGAAACGGTTCGCCAGTTGGAAGAGTTCGGCTGGATGTCAAATGGAGAGTTTCTCCTTCTCGATTAGGACCGTGAGGTGCTCGATTTGAATGCTACTCCTGGAAGTGTATGGGTCTTATCGAATAGTTCCATATGACCATAAATGGATAGTGCCTTTAAATAAAATGTCTTTTTCGTGAAATCGAGCGATAAAGTTTAACCGTTAGCCGCCATGCGACCCATGAGAAGATAATGATATGTGTAATCCACTTTGTGTGAGCACATTTATATTGTCAGTGACTGTTTACTTAAACTAATTATCTAAGCCCTTCCTTACTTAACCGTTTTGATGCGCGTGGGTGAAGTATTTCGTGATACCAATTCATATTCAAAATTTTCACGTCCCGAACGTTACATAAATTTAAATTACCCCTTATTCATCATCATCATCAGCCTGCTTCTGGCCACTGCTGGACGTCAGGCATCCCCAAATAGGGGCTTGGTCCCTAATCCCCACGCTCCGCTTGGGGGTAGGGGATCTCATACTTTCGCATTATAATGTTGGTTTGGTCACTAGTCAAGTAGATTGTACATTTTTGCTAAATGAATGTTTAATCACCTTAGTTTGTTCTATAATTGTCTTATATCGTGTACATTCATAAGGAGACATTTTTTATCTGTAATATTGTGCACAATTTGTTACGTAGGGTATATGTATTGTTTGTGGCTTGAAGTAACCGAACAATTTCAGCCATCGACGGTCAACGGGGTTGTTACGAAAAATAATTGGTTGAAAATCGAAAATCGAAAATCGATAGAAAATGGACATATAATCATTAAGCTACGCACATAAATAATGAAGTAGCTAATGATATTGATTCATTTAATTACAATACAATTGTTAAGGAACAAGCGAATAGTTCAATTTGTTTTTTAATAATAACTATCACTGGTCATGTCATCGTCAACATCATCATCAGCTTAGCAGTGGACTGCCACTGCTGGACATAGGCCTCCCCCGAAGAGCGCTATCGCGTCCTTTCCTCGGCTTGCCGCATCTCCTAGCGATAGGGTGTCCCATAATTATCCTGTCAGTGTCAATGACAGAATGTCAATATATTATGTCCATTTACCTCATTAGCTTTTGTAATCTTGGTGATTATTCGAAAGCGAGTGTATTTTGATTTTTGGATCTTAATTAAAGCAGGTCTTTGTCTATTTGTCTAGGTCTTAGACTTAATTAAAAAATTACTTGGCCTGGGTCCTACGCTTACTAATGTTTTAATTAAGTTCCAAATGTGAATCAGACCAATATATTCGCTTTTGAAGTTCGCCCTCTTGCACTTTCGACAGTGCGCTGTTTGTTGGTTATAGCTGGCATATAATACGTAGGTACTGTAGTAGGATCATGATCCTACGTGGTCGTGAATCTATGTGATCATTCACGTAGATACACTGCCCGCAGGTGTATGGAATTTTGACGATCTCCTTTACAATTGATAATTATTTGAGCTGAAATATTATTAAAATATATTACGTAATAAAAATTTTATAATATAATATTTTCGTTATTAGTTAAATAATGTATTAATTACATGATTATATTTCTAGTTACCTATTAAACAAGTTTGTTAAATGTTAAATCATCAAATGTCGATAGGAAATATCACATTTGACGGTAACTTTTGTATACTTACAATGAATAGTTGCTTGTTACACGATTTTAATTATTATCAACGGTTTATTACGTCACCTAAACTGATTTCCTATTTTAATCATTTTATTCAAGCATTTCAAGTAATTGAAACGTGTTCATAGATATTTACTATTCGTCAATTGTGTTAAAAGTGTGTATTGTTTGTCTCTTTTCATCAAAGATATGTTTTGTTTCCGTTTTGAAAAATTTGTCAATTTTTCTTTGGGTTCCCAGTTTTTATACGTTCAAACAGTAATACATACTGTAATGCTATTAAATGTTGAAAATTCTGATTTAGAAAACTGTTACATGTTGGAGATGGCATATGCGTGTAATCCTATTTGTTAATAACATGATTGTCAACCATACTAGGAACTTAAAGCAATATTTTGACTTTTTTGACGAGAAAAAGGTGTGTTTATAACATTTGAAAGGATGCAATATTCATGTATTCATTATATTTGTAAAATTTTGGTTGTAATTGATTTGTTAAAATAAATTCTTAGTAATATTTTAAATGATGTATTTTATTTAAACCAAATTATATGTAAAGGTAATCATTACCATAGGACATAGCTTGTGTTGTAGCACTAACAACTACCTAATTAAATTCAATCGTATAGATGCATTGCTACCCGGGCTTCTCGGAAATGATGGAGAGAACTACATATAGATATTATCTTTTCTCTCTCTTAACTTCACTTCGTATGTATGGATTCTCAAAATATGTTTTTAACATTATCAAAATTAGGCAGCAAAATTAGTAGAGATAGTCCTTTTGTAATTTGAAAGTTTCATTTAAATTTTACATCTTTTACAAGGATTCCAGAACCGATTAGGTTTTAATAAACATGCATTTTCATAAACGCTAAGCACAGATCCTGATTTGTTGTATAATCTGTCGCATTGTACGCGTATATATGTTTTGTAATTATATTTCCATGTCCGAACCATCGGAACACGTCGTTTCTAATTTTTATACCAACACTCACGTGAAGTATCTTATATTTGTATTACGAACGCGGTCGGCGAGTCAAGCCACCTATGCGGTAATGATTTCCTTTCTACCGCATTTATTTTGCTTCCATTCCTTTTTCTTATTTACCCAACTCTCGCTTCCGTATTGTAGTGTTTCAACAGCACAACAATGTCATTCCAGTAAGCACGAAGTTGTGTATGGCTAACTGTATTTACTCGTTGGCTCTAATATTAGCAACTCAGTAAGTTACCTAAAGCTCCATTCACACTATTCCCAGCACTTATTCACCTCCCTAAACCGGCTGTGTGCCTAACAACCCTGTTATAGGGACACCCGAGATATCCTCACTATACCTCATTCAGTTGTACCTAATATTAAGATATTGCGCGATATGTACCTACGTGTGAATATTGAAACGACTTAGCTTATGAAGGAATTTTAACTTTTAGAGGAAATGAAACAACACTTATTTTTAATTCCTTTATTGTTAATAATCCATTTATATTAAAAGTGAATATTATGTTGTAAAGTAGGCGAATAGAAATTACTATTTACATAGTAAAAGTGTTATTAAGTATTCAAAATCTGTCTTACAGTTAAAATAGGATAAGTACTTTATGGCAGCGAACTCTTCGTGTGATAGTGTAACTAGGCGTTAGACATGGTTCTTGAATTCAGGTTTATACTATTGCAATTTTATAGCTACAATTAAGTATTATTTTATGGTTGTAGTTCAATTTAGGAGACGTAAAAGTTTTAAGATGTTCTGCGTGTACATGTAGGTTTTCTGCAAAGTAGTTGGTAAAATTTACTAAGTGTTGATCCACATTTAGGTTAATATTAGTTCGTCTTTACCACCCACGTTCATGAAATTCGCTACCATAGAGCTCCTACATAAATTAAAAGTGTTACATGCATTAGAATTATTCGCCAGTAATATAGCCACAGTGATTTCTCATATTTGTTCTGTTATACATAATACAATTAACTGCTTTTGATGAGAATTTCACAATGACTTTATTTTTATTGTACACAATATTTTCTTTTCTAATTCCAATTTGCTACTATTTTCCCTCTTTCCTGTCATTTGTTAATAATAAGTTATGTTCAATGTGTTTTGTCTGAATAAGACCATCTGTAATTTAGTATGCGGTAGTATTGGGATAGCCGAGGCCAGCTTTATGTAGTCTAGCTGTGTAATCATGAAGAATTTACTTTTTTAATTCCCATTTGCAACTATTTTCTCTCTTTCCTGTCATTTGTTAATAATAAGTTATGTTCAATGTGTTTTGTCTGAATAAGACCATCTGTAATTTAGCATACGGTAGCATTGGGATAGCCGAGGCCAGCTTTATGTAGTCTAACTGTGTAATCATGAAGAATCGGGTTAGAGGCGAAATGTATTTGGAAGTTTCGATCTGTTGTTTTTATGTATGTAAAATATACGATATTTCATTATCCCGGCACAGAATAAATCACGTTCTTTGATAACCTCTCCCGTCGTATTGGTGCACATTATTTCATTGTGTTTTATCTTCAACGTGTAGTACCTAGGTATACCTATTTTTAAGATAGTGTAAAAAAAAATATTTGCGGTACCTAACTTACTGCTGTGTCGTTGTACTGTGGTACTTGTTCTCTTTGTATGGTTGTATTGAACATAATTAGGTATATGCAACTGAAACATTTCAGAGAGAAAATAAAATTTGCAAACAAATTTGAAAACAGTACATACATAGGTATATAGCCCCATACGCGGGTGCATCTAAGAATAACGTTACATCATTAATGATTTGAAATAACATGACTCAACATCAAGTACCTATATTAAATCGGAATTATCCAATACAACTTACCTACAAGATGTCTTAACATTAGAAGAATCAAATGCTTAAGTATAAGCTTAATCTAAAGACAAAAATAGATCAGAGTGAGTTGAACTCATGTGTCGCTAATAGTTTGCGATTAACTGTTGTACCTAAATAATATAGTTTATGTTATTGATATCAACTGTCTATGTGAAATAATCGAAAATATACATTAAAATAATAATATTAAAATATAATATTCGTTAAAATAATAATATTCGATAATGGTAGATAGTTAAGCAAAATAGTAGGTACGTATTAGGGCATATCTTGGGCTTTGTTGAGCGCGTTCTTTGACAGTTTTTAATACCTCCAGTATATAATATAATGCTTTTATTTTAAGATGCATCCATAGAGAAAAATACATAGATAAGTGTAGCCCGTGGGAAAAATACAGTTGTGTAAAATAACATTAAAATCAATGAATCCTATTTCCAATAAGGTTTCATTGTATAAATCGATATTCGATCATAAAAACTCGTATTTATTTCTGCGTCGTTAAAATTCTGCATCTTTGAACATTATTAATAGGTTCTACGGGCAAATAAACGCTACTTTTTCTTCTTTTCTGTCTAGGAGACAAATGTCAGATTCTGCTAATATGATAGTGTGAATTTATTTTTGTTGCTGACTTGTCACTTTCCTAGTTACGTATTGTTTTGAAAATCTGTTCACGCCAGTGATAAAATCATAAAGTTAGAGTTTGTTAACAAAAATAATTTGAACGTAAATTCTTATTATAGCTGAAATTGAAATTTTTAAACTGATGTAATAAAATGCAGGCCGTCAACAAATCCGTTTCGTACAAAATCAATTGAATGTTTATACTTAAAACTATGTGAAATGCACAGCCTCCAACGATTTCCTACTCTAGGTCACAAATTTCACCTTAATGCCTACAAATTTTGTCCGAGGACTCAAATTGACTTGCATTTCAAACTTTCGACACAATCCGATTCCATAAACTTCAACAATCTAAAACGCGCAATCAAATTATTCAAAAAAGAGAAGCAAAAGAAGCAAAAAGAGAAGTTTCATAATAAACACATTCAATGTGTTATTGTAATTTCAGTGAGATTAGACGTTATTACTAGCTTTACGTTTATATAAACCAACGGCAAATTATTTGTAACATACAAGTATCTACGTGTTATATCAAGAACATTGTTATAAAACAAAGTAAAGCTTTAAAAAAAATAAGCCGGGCTAGCGTGGTCACCAAATTTTAGCCGTGTATTTTTGAATAAGTTGCTTGGTATGTAGTGTTCAGGTAGATAAGCATAATTTTAGTGTATATGTTAATTGTTTAATGCCATATTATTGTAGGGTCCATTACGATTTTAATATGGTCTATTAAGTTTTCAATATGCTTAGTTAACTCGCTAAATAGAAGTGATATAAATATATAAATACTTAGGAATTACATCTTTTTTCCAAAACAACTTTATCACTAGTTAACTGCCTTTAAAATTCTACAAAACATAATATATCAGTGAATTTAACTTTTTTATTTAAGTTACAATTATCCGCTAAAATATTATTTTTTGACTTTCAGTAATTTTGATAAAAAAGTTTACAGCTCGAATTACGGCCATGTCGTATGGCAGACCATAATATGACAATAAAACTATAGGGCTGTAAAAACCCAAAACGTGTAGGTACTTATGCCAATTTTTTATATTGTCCCAAAATGCGAATAATACAATAATGGGGCGTAACACTTAAAAACCTAATTTATCAACGACAACAGTAACATGGTAACGTTGTGTCTATGTAAAGGTTGTCTATATGAAAACCTTTGTCGAATATTACAGTTGACACTTTGTATGTAAATAATATTGCTAGAACCGAATTTAGAAGTGAAGATTACATAGATACAATATTATAGATTACATTAAAATGTTCTACTCGACAACATTTAAGAATATGTGTTGGTTTAACTACAAATGTTTAATCATTGTATTATTAAATGCTTATAAGATCCTAGTATGTACGAAAAAGTTAGAATATTTATGTTTAGATATACTTGAGAAATTAAATCCTAGAAATTCATAAATATATTTCCGTAATGCAAAAACACGAGGTGTACAACGATGTCAGATGCAACGATTCCGCTTAATATCGATCATGTTGTACGGTGGGAAAATTTATATGGATTTATCAATCATAGGCGAAATAACTTAGTTTCTGAATCTGTCACAGCAGTTCCGTACGTCGTGTTTTTGATTAGGTAATGGCAATAGATAAGTGAAAAGTTTCGCAAGTTACAATTATTCGGCTACAATAATCGAAACGGTACATCAACAGTTATTCTCCCGCACGAATTCCGTATGTCATGGGTGGGAAGTATTTCTATTACATTAAATTAATAATTATTCATAATACTGAATGAATTAATCTTAATCAGAATGAGCAGACCCAAGACAGACAGAAATACAGACAGCCTTTCTGCATCACATTTACTTGGAAAGAGCTGATACACACGATTTGCCAACACGAAATGGATAGCGAGGATCGGCCACAAATTTCAATTTAAGTAGGTACATATTCAATATTTCATTTTAAAAACAATATTTATAATAAACAAACGTCTTCGTTTCATAACATTTCTATGCTTTACGGCATTGTTCTCATTCAAATTTTTAAACTCATTTGTCATCGTGCTATTCAAATTACGAATACGTTCAGATTCCAAGGTTTTTTACGCGGCATTCGAGATAAAAAAATAATTAATTGAATAAACATGTTATTTACTTGGTCAGATGTTAAGTCAGCTTTACAGGATCTGGTAATGGGCCACTGTTAATGGGTAAGCGTCATTCAAATTAGGGAGCGTTTGGGCAGTGGCACATGGTTCTAAAAACAGAGTGTAGGTATATAGCGACCGTACCATCTGGCTTACTGCCTAATGTGATCTCATTTTTTACCAGTTTAAATTTCTTGCAGCATATCGACCGAAGATGATTACGTATTGCTGACCTTCAGAAGAATTGGCGATTACTTAACACAATTGTGTTAGTTAGCATCGCCTTCTGATTTTATTGATAACGAAATATTGTCCTCAATGTGTATGTATTCATGTACATGATGCACGTATATAGCAGCGGTAGGCGAATCAATCACCTACTCATTAGCCATCGGAATGAATTATTACAAATAAACAAATTCCCCAAATAAATAGCCTCGCACTTGTCCGGGATTCATATTGGCAAATCTTTAACTTCAAAACCAAACAAACATCCGCCTCGTGATCTCTACCTACTAGTAACATCGTTAAAAATAAAGCGATTAAAGCTGAAGCACATCGGATTTAACAAGACAGCAAATAAATAAGCTGCTGTGTAGTTTTAAACACGTGGCGGTGTTTTGTGTGGAGCTCCTTAAGTAAATGAAAAGTCCGGCGAGAGAATAACCGTTGATTAATCGCCCCCAAGCGAGAGAGCCTGAACAATGCGCGGGTCGGCCTTGCTGCCCTCGCGGAACTCCTCGAGAGTCAGGCGATCGTCGTGGTTCTTGTCCATCTGGTCGAAGATCTTGTCGACGCGCTTCTGCGGAGTGTTTTCGTCTTCCGGCTGCGGTGTCTGTCCCTTAAAATAAGCAAATTAAAGATAAGTAAAAACAGACGGATGCGAAGAGCTGAAGCGGCGTGCTATTCGAGAACCCTGGTCCAGCAATGGACGGAAACAGGCGCGATCCCCAACCCGGATACGCAGATTATGGGCATAAACCCTATAGTGAGGCCTATATCCAGTAGTAGACATGGACAGGGTGATGAAGATGATGGTGGGCATTGAAGTGTGGTACTCCCACAATTCACCAGTTAGGCTATACGGTCCATGGAAAAGGAGGTGTCTCTTGCTACTGAGTAAAACTTTACATATATGTAGGTCTTTGAGAAATACCTGGACTCGATTGGTTACTCGTATAATTGGGAACTTATTTTTCCTTTAATTATCCCAATTATCTGTTAATGTATTCTACTGATATTATTAAACGATATCAACTGTTCTATTTTTAAGCACTATGTTTATTCAGACTGTTCACCATTTAAAATTATATATGTATGTATGTATATTGATAAAGTTACAGAAATGACACCAGTAGTCTGAAATATTTGCTAATAAAACATTTTTTTACCATAATATCACGCCAATATTCCGCGAAGAGGTTCGTACAGGAGTATAGTATACTACCACGTTTCACCAGTAACGTTTTAGGTCCCATCATGGAATAGGGGGTGAGCCTATTGCCATACAACGGGTAAAAATTCCGCCTCCGAGCCACTTTTAAAAATTTTAACTACAAACTCTAAGTTAGAAAAATTCAATAGTACCCGACCCGGGATTTGAACCCAGGTCCTCTTGATCAGCAGTCGCGCTTGCAACCACTCAACCAACGAGCAGCTAAGCAGCTAAGGTTTTTTATCATTGTGAGAAATTCACTGTAGAAAGCAATATGGATAATTTCACGCTTGCTAATCATTTGCGTTTTAACTAGCCGCGTTAAATGTTACTATTCTAAATGTTACATTAACAAGACTCAGATACAAATTCATGTAATAAGCACATTCTTCTTCGTCGAGTCGCTAGCTGATCATGAGTGATCAGCCATCGTGGTGAAAGGTTTAGTCACAATGTCCAAGGTGCGCCGCGCAGTAGGTATATGTTCGTATTGAATCAGACAGTCGCCGCTCGGGGAGACTCCTTTCATGCACCCATATAAGCACATTATAAATTTTATTTGAAACACCGCACATTGTATCGCACTACTCATTGTCATTGGGGATATTGAGATCTGGGTGTGTTTTAGTGGACAGAACTAGACTTGACATTTTTTCTTTCATCATCATCAATACTTTTAGAATTCTCATATTAGTTTCCTGTTAGAATGAAAAGATCCAAGGCCACAGTGAACTACGTCGGCCTAGCGCGGGTTGGCACACACTTCGGTTCGGGTTGCCTTCACACGCCTTAGAAAATAATGCTGAGAACACTAAGGCGTGGAGAGCTCTGTTTTCCCTTAACCCTTTCATCTCTAACACAATCGTTGCTTACTTCTTATAGTTAAAGATTCTTATTGTTAAAGATTCTTATTGTTAAAGATTGCCAAGGCCGCTGCTATCATATATTTATAGTAAGGTATATTACTGTATATTAAAACAATAACGTTGCATGGCAATAGGCTCACCACCTATTCCATAGTGGGACGTAAACGTAACCGGTGAAATGTGGGAGTGTTCTGCATT
>DVPG01000283.1:0-10655 GCA_018239085.1 Yanguna spatiosa spatiosa
GTGTAGTACACTCCCACGTTTTACCAATTACGTTTATGTCCCATTATGGAGTAGGTAGTGAGCTTATTGCCATATACCGGGCACAAATCCAGACTCCGAGCCACTACCAGAAAACCTAAATTAGAAAAATCTAATAATACCCGACCCAATATTTGAACGCAAGACTCCTCGATGGGTAGTCGCGCTTGCAACCAACATGCCCAATGAGGTAGTGTAAAACCCTCGTAAATATAAGTCTTTAACGTAGAGTATTGGAATTCTCTCTCATTAAGTAATTTTAAAAATTAGTGTCTCCAGAAACCAGTAGTAAGAGACAATATTACTAAGACGCAAGAAAGGACAGTTCGTAACTGTGCGCATAGGATTTACTACTTCACTAGTTGCGCTCAGATAACTATCGTTAGTAATGCTTTAACTTATGAAATGGTCTCTTTGTGCGATTCCTTTCCATGTCTTTGTTGACTGAATGCGAATAATTGTGTTCGCTCTGTGGGGATATGGATCGTTGTTTTAATGGAATAGCACAGTTTGTATTCTTAGCTAATGGCTTCAACAAATGACGCTGTCTTTGTTCTAATAAAAACGTGTGTACATACCTACGTTTTGTTCTTTTACAAGCACACAAACCCGACGAATTCTACTCGGTACACGTACCGGTGTAAGTGTGCTACTTCGTTTGTATAATAAATTGACAGACATTAATCTCCAAACTAAAATTCCGATCGACACGAAAATGCTGTCAAAACAATGTTCCAACCCTAATAAAGCAAATAAAATTAAGCGAACGGATACTCACCGCCTGAACAATATTAGATTGGGAAGGCTCCCACCTGATGGGTTTTACTGGTGGCAACAGGGTTTAGTTCGTGTCACAATCAGCCACTGCCGCTGCAGAATTAACCGCCGCACCGTCGGCCCGCTCTAAATGTCACTCTTATTATCATCTGACACTCCGGGATTACCTAGGATAAATTGTTTTAACGTTTTGGAGCGACCATTTCACTAGACGTCGACGAATGTTATCCTTTCAAATTAAAACTCGACTCGTTAAATCTGTTCGGCCTTTGCCTTTTCAATTGAGTTTTTTTTAACTAAAGCTAGTTTAGCAATGTCATTTGGAACCTGCGAGTCGAGCTGGAGCCAATTACGCCAGCGTTTGATTGGTCGCAACAATCACTTACGAGCAACAGTGTCAACTTTGACGAACGAATGAAGTTTTACGGGAGGACGGACCGTAGTACGTCTGCTAATGCCATTTTCCGTTTGGCTAATAAGTTTAGCATGCGCTATTACCAATCGGACGTCGAGCTTGGCGCCTGCCGATCGACTGCACGGCAATCAATTTGTTTCACGTTCGGACGTTTTGATTCTCTGAATTTCACGGCTGCACGCCACTTAGTGGATGTTCGTTGTGACGTGTCTTCATTTGCAAGTTTAGGGTACCCTGTTTGTACAGCCGCACCTGGCCTATCGATCGAAGGTACTAGTTGGTGAGTCGGAAATACAAAATCACTCAGAAGTACTTTTAGCATAAGCTGTTCCCATTTAATATTCTGGTTGCTTAGCGCATAGGAAATTTTCCATCTCCTAATTGTTATCGATACAAAATCGCAATATGTAAATGGCGGGTCGAGTTCCCGGGAGCGAGGGTCTAAGTAAGGGTGTGACTGGAGTTCATTTGACATTCGGATCACGAGCGCCTTCAACGATGTCCCATCTCAGCTTGCTCGCGCCGATTGCATTAATTCTGCCATTTTATAAACGATTTAATAGACAATCTTGAGATTCAGCTATTTGCGAACCACGGAAACATCTTTAGCTCGATGTGGCCCTAAAACAAAATTTATTTCGTCCCCATTATCATATCATAAGAAAAATTGAGATAATTTTTATTCATTTACTGCCTAAATGTCACCTGAAAATTGAAATTTGTTGGCTTATATTCCTCGTACATGATTGTGCTTCTACTAACTTTTGACGGCACCGAGGCAAATTTAATTTATTTATTAACGTCGAGATTTTTCATGGGCTTGGTGGATTTCGTGATAGATATTCGGTTTTCGAGATTACAGAGTCCACTTCGAGTATATCCTAGATGGTATTCAAATCAATCTGAACATTTTCAATTTATTTCGCTCTTATCTGTGACAGCGTCAGCGCTGAATTAATCTGAACGGACTCTCCCCCGCGCGGCTCTCTCGCACCGGAAATTAAACGAATTAACGCCGTCCAAATGTACATTTTTCACTTTGAGAGTCGCGCATCGTATCGATGAATCTTCAGATTTTTTCACCGGGAACGATCGCCAGATCTGTACGTTTATCTGTCGTCTCGCAGATTGAACAATTGATACGTCAGTGATGTACGTTGAATTGTAAATTGAATTCGTGTTATTGATGCATCCACGCTCCATTTATTCGAAAAGCGATTTGATTAAATGCCACACGGTTACATCCCAACTAAGCATGGTTCAAGTATAATGGTAGATAATACCAATATCTGAACGTATAATGTAGTAGAATAAAATCGTGCGCGTTGTATTGTTTGGCTGTTCGACATACGAATGTGGACTCTATTGTTTTAATGTCTTCTCTAAATGCTACGTATGCACATAAAAGCTTGAAACGCGTATGGTCAATCGCTCAGGCGGTCCAACCCCCGTGTATTTCGTAACGTAATGACGCTGTAAAGCCCCGTGCACACCTGCCCCGGATCGTACGACGCCCGCTAATTAATTCAGCAAGGGCCATTACTGAGAATTCGATACCTAGCTACGATCATTGCGTCGTGCTCTAAATCTGTTGCTTGTTCGGCTAAAGTTATTTCTCTTTTAGTGATGGCCAAAAGGATTAAATAACTCGAAGCCGCTCTCTTACTCGTATTTCCCCTTTGAAGCGAAAACGAATTGAGTTAATGTTATTTACTGCTCAGTATTTATTTGAAAGTACAAAGACTAGTTTCAAATGTAATTAACTATTTACTTACTTATACCATTATTTAATTTAGTTATTATTTAAATAAATATTAGTTAGTTATACTTAACTTCTTCTAATGCACATCAATGTCATACGTGGTTTGTGCGACTAATTTTTAGAGGGTTCAAAGAAATTCGCCTTATATGTATATGATTACACCAACGTAAACAATCCGTTGAATGTTGTTGGGGATAATTACTCATTAAAGCTTTTGGTGCACGTATCATTTGCTCGATTTGGGAAAACACTTCTGATGATACTGCATTAAATAATATACGCACATCATTTAAACCGGGAGCTTTAGCGTTCATCCTCTTAACGAGCTCGCCCTGTTCAATAAATTGCTTGGAACTATGTAGATTTTGATTAATAAAACTGATTAAGTTTATCGTTCGGGCGTAAATTTTAAATACATGGGGGCTTATTAATCATTATATTGGAAATGTATTTGTTATCGTTCAGTTGTTCATTGCATCGGTAATTGTATTATGCGAATGGATGTCCATATGGCGAACGTTTTGGCGTTCCATTGCCAAATGTGCATATTGTGTCGTGTTCACATTGTAGATATTAAATTGTTGGTTGGAAATGATGATATTGAAAATTAACCGTTGTTTCTTGTACTACTTATGTATATATATAATTCCATTCATAGTGTGTAACCCGCCAAGTGACATGCAAATGTTATGTGCCCATTAAATATCTGTGATGAAGATGTAATGAAATACTCATAATAAATCACGTATTCTTATTTTAAACAAGGGCATTATATGAAGTTGGCGGAGACGATAGGCCGCGGAGCGCTCGAACGATGATGATGGAAACAAGTTTGTGGAAACAACGAAGAACTTCGACTAACTTGTTGCGATGTTGTGCACTGCAAAACACCTTAAGTGTTATCGTTCGGGAGCAGCTGCCCCTAACTAACCGCGATTGCTTCCCCGAGCTCGACGTGTATCATTTTTTTCAACCCTCTCTAGACGACCGGCTCAGCGTCGCGTGGAAATTGCGATACTTAGTATTAAATTGTGAGGCTCTTAAAGGGCGCTTCGCCAGGATTACGACAGCCGCGGCATTCTTTTTTTCATCCCGAGCACCTAGATTGCGGCGCTCAGCTGTTTTGTAAATACCTTAAAGGTATCAGTGGACATAAACTCCCGCCAATCCGCGATGACGTTAATGAGTCGGGCCCTTTTTATATCTACAAAACGTACGATTACTCTCAAAAGACCGGAGGGGTTGTCGGCAATATGGAAATACTTACGACTTTTCTCAGCCCCTAACGCACTTTGTCTGTTTTCAATTTTCACAAAGTTCCATTTGACGAAATCAGCTCTTTAATAGTGTACAGTACCCATAACCAACAAGGTAATGCCCTCCCATCAAGTAAATTATGACTTTAATCTCATGGAAAGTTCCGTAGCGAGTTACCCCGACTTTACTTTAAAACTTCCCGTCTGGTGCTCAACGCTTGTAGATTTACAAATCCTAAAAAAAATTTAACACATATAAATGTTCCTAATTTCGACAAACATGCGTGCCACACCTAAATTCATTTTAAACTGCAAAACGTAAAATGTGTATATATACAAATTAAATATTTTTATCGAAATTAATAACTGTAGTTTCTATATTCCGGCTGTCGATCGAGACGTCCTGGATTCAAATCCCAGGTCGAGTACCTACTATTGGAATTTTCTAGTAATGGCTCGGATCCTGGATTTGTGCCCTATGTATAGCAATAAGTTCATCACTTATTCCATAGTGGGACATAAACGTAACTGGTGAAACGTGGCACTACACTCCTCTGGCTACCTCCTCGGGGATTACAGGCGTGATGCTACGTTTTGTTTCTATATTCCGATATAGATGTGATAAAACAGAGGCCTAATTTTGTATTAAGTTCAGTGCTATCTATCTATATTTTATAGCACAATGAAACCCAATAAGATTGAGTGTAAGTAGGTATAAAAATACGAGGTGCCTCATAAATCGACTTTCTTTCCCGAGACGTGTACAAATAATGATAAAAATCACAATATTTTATTGTGGCGGATCTTCTCACGTCTATCTCACAATTATATTATGCCGGGTAGAAGGGCGGCGATCGAGCATTATTATTGGGCTATTCCTTGGGTAGTAGGCACTTTAGACTTATTTACTCTGGGTAATGCTGCCTATTTGGGAAGATAAAAGAAGTTAATTTTATAAATGGGCTATTCCCGTACATGTAGGTAATCTTGCGTAGGCTGCGCTATCATGGTCCAATCAACCAGAGACAGATAGGGCGGTGGACACGCGAACGCCGATTGATTAGACCGACCCATACTGCCCTGACGGGTTAATAAAGCTCAGCTTGCTGATTGCCTTGTAAGCTACCCGTTCGCCTTCCGCCTGAGTTCCATGAATCTATTACTTCATGCAATCCATCATAACATTACGAAAGAGAACTAGGAAATTCGATTCAATTAACTCGTCTATAACCAATTTCGTCTATAACGAATTTAGCAAAAAGTCCGCTTTAAAGGCTGAATGAAGCTTGTATTATTAAGCGGTATCATATTATTTTATACAACTTAGAAAATGTAATGTTAACAGATTCTTTTTAGCGCCTAATTTTATTTTAAAACATTACTTATAGTACGACAACACCAAGAATGTCGATAGCTTGCGAATTTTATTGTTTTGTTGGGAATATGAGAAGTATGAAACAAGCAACTAATGCTCTTAAATTTAAGTAATTCAATTTAAACCTTGAAGAGTCCCTCTAATAATAAAAAGATTTAACGCTGACCTAAAGCTGGTTGACTGACGTCACTTCCTTTCGAAGTTTTTCTTTGCTGTTATAGATTTCGATATTCAATCTCAAAATGCTCATGGTTTCGTAAAGTCAGGTATGCGACAAGATTCGAATGCCAAACCACTGGAATATCAGGCTGAAATAAAAACCACTAAAACAGCACTGCAAATTTATATAAGACTTAGGTATAACTTAGTTTTAAAGTTCGTTTAATTTTGTCGTAATTGTTTCAAATGGCTCATAATATCATATTTGTTTGCTGAAGACATTTAAATGTTAAATCCACGAGTCCACTGTAGCTATGTTACTCATAAATGGCCACTATAAAACGTTGGATGCAGACACCTGTCCGAGGCACTGATATCACACTAACACGCAAATGACGTGTATTACCATAATGTTTTCGATTTAATTTGTTGCAACCGCCTCGGGATTTCATTTTGATGTCACTTGCACGATAATACCATTATCAATTTATATGTTAAATCCTTTCCACCTATATAAATATTCATAGATTTCGAAGTATGTCAGATCTGTTCAATTTACGCGCAATTTAACGACTTTACGCTGAGATATTTTATTAAGATACCTACTCTCAAAAATATGAAAGTGTTCTTTTGGTGTAAATTAGCATTTATTAAATATAAAACACTACCATTTAATGAGCCAATATCCGGTTGGATTTCTTTGCGGTCATTAAAAGTATTCGCAGTTTGAAATGTACATTATCAACGAACGGATAATTCTCGTGGGGCAAAAATCGATTACAGACTTGCATTCGCTTGACAGGTTTAATTATTTATTTTTAAAAGATGGTGTTATAAGGCAGCACAATTAATAGTTAGACCGGTCGAAAACAACAGTCGCTTCAGATTAACGTTAAATCCGGGCAATTGACGTAGGTACGTAAAGGGATTAGAGTTGATACATCACTTTCGTTTTAGCTCG
Source organism: Yanguna spatiosa spatiosa (assembly GCA_018239085.1). Taxonomy (NCBI): domain Eukaryota; kingdom Metazoa; phylum Arthropoda; class Insecta; order Lepidoptera; family Hesperiidae; genus Yanguna; species Yanguna spatiosa. Next base: position 6,724 of record DVPG01000283.1, read on the forward strand.
TTCGACGTGCGGTGCGAATTAATCAAAGTATTTATGTAGTACGAGATTATAAAACGGAGTGGACTCGGCGGAGAACAACTTTCGAGAGCGTTTCCATTGCGGATCGGATTAGGCGCGGGCCACTCGTGGTCGCTCCTCGCAGTCTCGAATACACAGTATACGTTTCGCAAACTTCTCTTCGCAACCGGAATTACAAAGTCAGTCTTGCAGCAACAAACATGGATTTACTCCGCTCTCGAAAATGTCATTTCAAAGTTTCATCTCGACGTCAGATCGCTGTCGCCTGAGCGACGCGCATTATCCTTAGTCCCCTCTCGTTGGCTGGGATTATGCAACAAAAAACGTACGTTAAAACAACCCCTTTTTCGATAGGGTAGCTGATGTGACGCGAATGTTCTTCCGCAGCGCTGCCGCGCCTCCCAACCTCACCGCCGACGCGGGCTCCCTGCCTAATTGTTTGACGAAAATAAATGATTCCCAAAATAAAAATAAACGAGAGTTTCGCGTTTCGTATAATTTTCAACATTACTTTGCTTTTGGCTGTTTAAAATGCAAGCTAATGGTCCAAACTGGCCGTTAACTACCAAAATAATTAGTATAGTTACGTGAGAATGCATGAAATTGATCGATGACGTTGGAAAATGAAAATATAAGCCTGATGTGATAAATCATTGTAATCAAGGAGAACGAACATATTATATTTACATGTTCCATCCGTCCATCCATCCATCCATCTCTGTATTTCAGACACATTGCTCCTTAATTTATTAAAGCTTATAAGTAAATGAATGTGAAACTCATAATTAAAACGGACGTAAAATGTAAAAATCTGTTAAACAAGTGTTTAATAGAGCTATAACTTATTTCGCGGTGGGGTTGACAGACACAAAAAAAAATAATTAACTCGCATTACGTGTAAACACGAGGGCGTCTATAGCTGTGTTTACACGCACGTCACCGTACTGAAATGTAGAAGCATTTTACAGGAAGTTTTTAATTGAAATTGAAATTTATTTTATGTCCGCGCAGTTTTAAAAATGATTTCACAGTATACATAATTTATTAGAAGTTGCACCTTAATTTTGACAGTATAAGATGTCTTCAATGATATTGGGGGCGATGTAAAAATCTTTATTTCACATAATATATATATACCTATTCACATAATAATCTATATTATAGTACCATAGATATAATTTCTGAAATTTAGGTCTACCAGGACTAATGATCTCCGCAAGCTCAATCACTAGTGTGTAGTTAAACTTAAGGGTAAAATCGGAACGCAGACTTTTTGATTTAGAAACCTACATCTAAGTATATGAATCATACGCGTATTTTTATAACAATCTCTACAATCTTATATTTATTTCACATGATATTACGAGAGATGTGAATGTACTAATAATATTATATAAACACAAAGACGCAAACCGTAAAACTTTTTTTCTTCTATTACATAGTTTTATTTGAGATAAATAAAATAAAAAAATTAATTTCATTAGCGAATAGCTAATCCGTGTTAAAGCGGAGTAAGAATACACTCTCCGACCCGTGTCGGGATACAGGGTGTAGTAAAAGGCGACTAAACCCGACACTGGCACATCGCGATTTGGCGCGGTCTGCATAGGCACAGCTAAATTCCCTGGTCGCCTATGTCGCAGCGTAGGCGACCAGGGAACCAGACCAGACTCTGCGATTCCCAACCCACATGCCCAGCTTAGGGATTATGGGTGTAACCCCTCGGGGAAAGCCTATGTAGAGCAGTAGACTGCAGTAGCCTGATGATGATAATGACAAACGAATAACTTTATAAATCGACACATTTGTACTATACAATAAGTCAATATTTAAATTGTTCGTCCACAATCTGCAATTATAATCGTAGAGTTAATGTGTGATTGATCCAAACAAAGAATTGATAAACGTGGCAGAAACCTTGTTGTAGGGAAGTTGTAACTTGTTGTTACATCAATAAAGAGCATTTAAAACTGCCCAAAATTTTTGGAAGCAAACGAAAAGAATCGACATCAGACGCATACAGTCAGTAAAATTGACATACAAACATTTTAGAAAGCAAACATAATAGCAATATTAATACTTTCTCATAAGATATATTATGTGACATCGAGAAATACGATTACTGCAATAGCCAATGTCCCACTTCCCGTCCACTTAACCAATATACGTCACGTACAGAACGATATTTTACCCTCAGGGGAGTTTTAGACCTTATAAAATGACATGATATAACGTTTGAGCTGCACTTAAGGTAATATATTGTGTTGATTAAATTCACTGTTCTTTTTAACATAATATCCTTCTCATAGGTTTGTGTTTGGTGTTGTTATATAACATGTTTATTGCTATTTTATAGACGAATGTAACAGATAACACAGTGAGAACATCTCATTTGAATAAATGTATGGAACTTTCATACCTAACCATTATATATCTGTTATCTTCGTCGACATTTATGTTTTTGTCGTATAGGTGAAAACACATCACTAATAAGAGAAAGGATGGAGAACGTGTCTATGAAGAGAGTGATAAATGTAGAAAAAGCACGTTACGAGGAAAAAGCATGGTATAATAATCATTATAAAAGGAACGGTCAATCACCTATTTTTGCGTACTAAGAAAAGCATACACCAGTGACATATATTTATTACATATAAATATTTCGTAATACAAGTGAGATTTCAAAGTCACTAATTGAACATACAACTTCTATGTTGAGGATTTTTAATTTTATTTGTATGAGATTTTACTCTTTCTCGGTGTAGTGTACTGATGGAAAAATCCGCTTACTCTGCATAAACATTTTACACCGAAGGTGTCAGACTTTTATAGTTCCGTAACGTCAGATTCAGTCAGTTTTCACGGGTTCTAAATCTATAAGATTTCAAGCACGCCATAATACCGCAGAGTGTGCAACAAAATATTTATTTACGTATAAAAGAATCATATTTTCTTTGGGTTTAGTCACGTGAAAGTACGTTATGGAATATCTTTTACGGAAAATTTCATCGCGGATTCAGGCCAAAAATATTAAATACGAGTTCTGTCAAAAGTTTGCCTACCAAACCAACAGTCGGAAGGAATCTTCTTATAATACGGGAATAGATTTACATATTTTTCAGTCCTCAGCTCTTTTTTTCTAAACGATATACTACATATACTTCGTGACTGCCTCGTTGGTCGTGTAGGTCGCAAGCGCGTGTATCGATCGACAGGTACTTGGATCAAATCCCAGATTAGAATTAGAATTAGAATTTCTAGTTCAAATTTCTAGTAGTGGCTCGGAGTTTGGATTTGGGACCGGTATGTGGCAAACGACTCACCATCTACTCCATAATGGGACATAAAAGTAACTGGTGAAACGTGGAGATGTAGGTACTACATCTCCTGTACACCTCTACCTACCTCTGCGAGGATTGCAGGCGTGATGTTACGTATATAGACTTGTCCAACTCATCCTCACTATACTCACTGCTACATCCGCTTTAGAGTAAAGCCGCTAAGCCGCAACCACGTGTGACTTCAAATAATTACTAGTCCCTGAACAAGCCGTGACTAATCAAACATCGAGAACGGTTCACCGTCGACTAATGAGTAAAGTGCTGTACATATGAGTGTCATGATCTATAATGGGTAAAACCGTACGTCATTGATTGTTCGCAGTCGAGCTTCAATTTGGCTACAATTGGAATTTATTAGCTATGTCACAGCGCCACTACTGAGTAATGAGCTATGGCGTTGTAATAAACATTATGTATGTTATAACATCGCATCATAGCCGCCGTGCTTTCCCAATGGAGATTTGTTTCATATTGCCTCTGGTGCTTGCAGAGATATGTAAACGTAACTTCACGCCTGTAATCCCCGAAGAGGTAGGCAGAGGAATGCAGAACACTCCCACGTTTCACCGGTTA
>DVPG01000284.1:0-10649 GCA_018239085.1 Yanguna spatiosa spatiosa
TCTGGCTGCTTTTATATCTAAACATAGGTACTTCTTCTAATTCTGTTTTTGTTTCTAATTGTCCAATCTCTTTTTTACCGTAGCATGCCCCTTTCTTTTAAGCTTTGAAAATTGCCTATAATTTGTCCAATGATTGGTATCTGAACCACGCACGCTCGAGAACAAGAACGGAACAGGTAGGCTGGGTGGCCACCAGCAACACGCGCCACACGTGGTGCGCGCACGCCTTGTCCTCGCTGCACACCGCCACAGGACCCAGCGAGTGTGCCAATACATTACAAGACACAGTCGCACCGCGCCCTCACTGCTCACATATGTGTGTAAACGTTCAGCCGGCTATATAAGACTCGTTGTGTTCGTTGCGACACTATATTGTACCCGAGCTTTGAAGGGTTCAAAAGAAAATGTTACTAAAGGTAAGATAAGATAAAGGTAAGATTTTATTCGACAACGTTGCAGTTGTTTCTTTAAGTATATTATCGATATGTTGCCAAATAAATTTTTTTCATCACCAGTGCCACAATGATCACAGCCGGAAACTACAATAATTTGTATCAATAGGTATAATTTTGACGATCTTCAAATATACGTGTTGCAGTATGATAAACTGAAACTTTTGAATTCGAACATCGACTCGGCGTGGCGAGCAGATAAGGAGGACAAAGCAGAACCCCTTTAACGACTATTATTGTGTAGCTTTCCCATCCCATAAGTGTGTACTTAGTAAAGTACTTTTCATAGTTATGAATAATTAAGTATAATTTTTGAAAGCGTTGCATATTTTAATGGAAGGTGCTACTTTACACACAGAGCAACCTGGGAAATCTGCGCTGAGCTCTATAAAGAAGGTACGGGTAATATAATGAAAAATACCGATAGGTACTGTGTGCAGCGTACACGGTTTCAAAGACCTAAAGGTAACATTCTGTACCTGGACGAGTACTTACACATGTTAGGTGACATAATAAGTGACTCCAACGAATGGAGCCATTCGGACAAGCAAACATCGTGCAACCGTGTACTGAGATACGTGTACAGGTACTGGTGGTGGCGTGCGCGGCGTGCGCGGCGTGCGCGGCGGCCCACGGCGCCGCCTACCACTTCGGGGGCTGGAGCCCTTACAGCGCGTACCCGGCGCAGCCCGCCCTGGCCGCGCACCACTCCAACATCCTGCGCTCGCCCTTCAACCTCGGACAGGTACGCCTGTACAGGGCCTGGACGACGCCCGAAGTGCTCGCGCACTAAAATTGAGGCTGTTTCAAGTTTGAAATAGTCCCTCCCGAGTTACTAATTAAAGTTGACTATATCAATATTAATTTCCTCATCAGACACCATGAAGTCACGTATCTAAAAATATGTTTCTTTACCGTTTATGGCTGATTTCGTTTTTTAAATCACGGGAACGCACTGTTCTCATTACGAAATAAACAGGATGAAGTGAACAGGATAAACTTCGGTTTACTTGAATTGTTGACTTGTGAATCATTTTAATTCTAATTAAGAGATTTAATTCTAATTATTCAATTTAATTCTAATTTAAGATAATGAACAATGATGTGCGCGGCATGCTCGTCGTTACATCGTTGCACAAGTGATTTATTTCATTTCACTGCGATTAGCAGAGAACGCAGAATTTGGCAGACAATTAGGTAGTGCTTGAATTGTATTTGGCAATAGTTTATGTATGACGAAATATTATTATTAAGATGTACAGGAAAATGTCAAAGTTAGGTAATTATCATATGAAATGATAACCTTAATTAGCATTTGACGTGTCATGTGTGCAAATGGCCTTACGGCGGCCAGGTGTCGACGTACTCGAAGGCGGAGGACACCCCGTTCTCCAGCGTACGCAAGGCCGACGTGCGCGTCAGCAACCCCGGCGTGCTGCTGCCGCGCTACCCCGCGCTGCTCGCCGCGCCCCTCGCCACGCCCCTCGCCGCGACCCTCGCCAAGGTAGCTCTTTAAACTCCGGAGACTGTAAGAACAATAATGATGTGTTTAATTTTAAATCTATACCTACATTACAATTTACAGTTTTACAACAAGAACGAAAAGATTATGTTAGGAAATATTTTACTTTTAGCTTCCATACTAAGCCGAGAGCCTGTCTCGTGGAATATGCACAATAATTTCAAAACATAACAATAAAATACCGAAAGCAAAATATCACAAAACATAGAAAGAAAGAAATTCGTGTGCATGGTATGACAAACTGCAGGTAGAACACTGATATATACTGAACTTCAATTGACAGCACTTATACACTGAGGATTCGAATATGAGAAATTTATAGCGGTCCTTCACGGCTCGGTTACGCGGTGTCGTGCGTGTCGTTTCATTCGTTGGGAACGGGCGGCCGTCAGGGGGTACGCGGTGTCCTGCGTGAGCGACGAATACGACGCGACGCGACGTTACTAACGCGACAAACGCGATCAACTCAACGATATACCTGCTGGCGGCCTATGTTATGTTATGTCTATTATGTCTACTTGTTATGAGCGCGATCAGACGCGACACCACGAACTACGAAATGGGTGATTCAGAAGCGTTGATAGGTTGATAGGTTTCGTATACGGGTAGTTCTACAAACTAAGGAATTATCGGCGGCTCAGCCAAAATATAATAAAAAAATTGTTATAAACTATTTTTTTTTGTATGGCATACTGTTATTTTCAACTGTTTCTAGTTGGTCACTAAAAACAATTGAGATTCACAATTATTTTTTTAACGAAATTACTGTTCAAAGTCCTAAATTCTCAGAATCCTGCAGTGTCCCTCGAACAAATTTTAGTTCAAAGTGCGTCGTGATTTATTTACTTCTACATCAATGTCATAAATGAAACCCAAATTAATAAGATTACTATTTTTTCTTGCTAGATAGAATAATTATTATCTTGTTTTCTCAAAAATACACATAGAAAATCTTATTTACATTTTGTCCCCACGATTTCATATCAGGATCCTGTTCAATGTAAAACAACCGAATTTTCGCTAGGCTACTTGCCGTACGACGTTGCTGTTCAGCGGAGTCGATCGTACCTCCGAAAAATAGACCGAATGTCACCTATCTGTTGTTACCTAGTGCGTCGTTTAGTCAGCCCAGAGCGGTAAACAAGGAAAGTGGTGTCGTAATCAGTGCAGTTCACAGAATCCTGGTAAGATATTTCTTTATATAAAATAAATAAAATATAAGTAATTTCAGCGTTTTAATATGTAAGTTGCTAGCACAAAGTCTTAGTTTAGCTTAATTTATGTTAAATGTTATAAATTGATTTGTTTTTTTTATTATTAGATAGAATTTCTCAGGAACCTGGTTTCAGGATCCTGTCCAATTGAGACCCAGGACTTAACAGGATTAACTTATGCCCTGTCTTACAATTCTGTAAACAAAATCCTTCAAAGTTAAAGTAATTACAATAACTTTAGCCATTTTAGTTGAAATTAACTTAATTGTATTGCAGTATATTTTGAGCTTTAAATATTATATTTTATTAACAGAAAAAATGGCAAAACCAAAAAAGAAACAAACCAAAGAAGAAATATTAGAAAAAAAAGGATAGCTGAGAAATTGAGATATGAATAAATTAAGAACGACGAAAAAGAAAAAAGAAAGCAAAAGTATAAAAAACTGAGAGAATCTGGCAAAAAAAATCTAGTATCTGAAATGTCGGCTTGTGAAAAAAGGCAAGCTCGCAAAAATTGGAGGGAATACTCAGATAGATCCTACAAAAATAAAAAGTTAAAGATTAATATGATGAATGATTTTGTTAGAGAAAATACCTCATCTAGTTTGAACGATGAACCTATGAGTCCTGGGTTCTGTGATTATGAACAACCTCAGCAAGCGAATCTTGAGATAAATGATCCTTAACTATTGTCGCCAACGCCAAATTCAAGTTTGAAATCAGCCCGAGAATGATCACACAAACAGTGTTTTAAAATAAACCAGGAGTTAAAACAAAAAAATAAGTTAATTGTAAAGCTGAAACAAAGACTTTGCAAATATAAAATAATATGGCAGAAATTATAAAACCAAAAGTAATTACTTGAGCTTTCGCTTAAAACCACAATGACCAAACTAGCTGAAGATCTAACGACTCAGGTAGACATCGTAAATAAGGCTTTATTCGGTGATGTGTTAGAAAAGCAAATAGCAGATAATATGTCTAATCTCAAGACTCGTCAAGAGAAGAATGTAACAAATAAATTACTTTTAGGGGTAGATTGTGAACAGAACAAAAGTTTGGAAGTTGAAAAACAAAACTACTTATTACTATTCAAGACTCTTTAAAGTATAGAATTAGTGTCCAATCCAAGCATTAAGCTAATTTTAGTTATTATAAAAGATACTTCGACTATTACATATTACTGCTAAACAGCGACTTTAAAAATCTGTTAAATAAATGATACACAAACTTTGATTTCAATTGATTTTTGTTATTTTCCTCAGTTTCCTGGTTACACCGTCAGTTTCCTGTGGCTGATTTTCAAAATTAAATTAAAAACTAATAAATATTTTGACTGTTCCGCTTAGGATAAGCTAAACGATATTGTACTCTTGTAATTAGAAATTCATTCGCAACCAGAATGTATAAAAAATGTCGGGCCGAAATCAGAGTCATATTCTTCCTTAGTTTGTAGAACTACCCATGTACATACTAAGGCTTATTTTAATTCTGCAAAGCGACAAATATTAATCTGATGATAGGAATGTGTAAATGAAACGTCTACTAGTTTCAAAGGTGCTAAAACAGCCACGGTGAGGCTGCGATAGTATCAGAGAGACGTATTCCGTCAAATTGAAGATTGAGATTGACACATGAGGTACCAAGACACTAGGTGTTTCAAATATATTCGTTTTGGTACAGAATCTGCGCTTGACCTTACACGTCCACTGCATTCGGAGATTGGATACACATGTCCACCGAACGCTATGACCATTCAACATCAGGTGACATATATGTTACTTCTGTGACACGACAAAATATAATGAACAACTTACTGCAACAGCGGCAGAAACTTTTCGACCAATAATACTCAAAACGAGAATCATTGACGGGCACATCAGAAGTCCTTAATACTTATACAACGTCGCTCGCTTGCTACCTTCGATACGTACTTAGGACTGTTATCAAATTGCGAAACCTGTTGTTCACTTAATCTCAACACGAAGCGACGAGTGCGTATAGACCGCTTGAAATACTGCGCAAAGCGAATACGAGCTATCGACTCGCTCGATTCGATTCGACTCGACTCGACTCGACCAACCAACTCCACGACCGAGCACCGGGGAGGCCTTATCTTTGTTGATGGCATTCCTCCACTCGACCGTCGATACGCACGACGGACGACTGCGAAATGCTTTTAGCGTTCGTACACAACACGACGGGCGATCGTTCGAGGAGAATTAAACCTTAGCCTTTGGAAATAAGGTGGAAACTCCACGGGCGCCCGTTGCAAGTGAACGTCGAGCAAAAGAAACCTTAACACGTCAAATATTAAAGTGATATTGGAGCGACGCGCAACATGCGCGCGTCTAACAATACGCAATTCACCTTCGAACGCGTCGGGTTGCGGTATTGCGGCTACAGGCGGCCGCATTGTGTTAAAACTTAAAATAACGAAGGTGCCTTGCGCGCCCGCCACTGCCAGCTTACGTAGCATTCGAAGCCGCCATAATGCGCCCAACAACTGAATCTACTTTTCCCAATGAGATCTTGTCCATCCACTGCTTTGATATGACGAGGTTTTCACTAATGAAAACATGCCATGTAAACTTCACTATACAATTGACAACGACGAATTGACTTAATTACACAATATTTCACAGTAGCTCGCTCTTTAGTTTTTTTTACATCATTACGCCAAGTCCTAGCGGGACTGGTAGAAAGCATCGAGTACTAAATATCTCTATCCTTAAACAGCTGCTGAGCTACTCGTACATTCAACACTCTCTTCATAATATATATACACCGGTTTCGGAGACTTCTCACCCACCCTTCATTCAATATCTGACCTATTTGGTGCAGACAGCTGGCTTGGTTTCCCTCGGCACCTGCGTCTATCAACATTCGCATCATATATCTGATTTGTCATTTTTACATCACCCATTCTCTCTACATCTCCGCACCATCAAACTCCCTTTCTCCATTTCACATCAATACTCTGTTTCACACAACTTTTCAATCCCATTTTAGATCCCAACGGCCTCGTTGGTTGTGTTGGTTAAACGCGGTACCACCGATCGAGAAGTCCTGGGTTCGATTCTCGGGTCGGGTATTATTAGATTTTTCTGATTTAGATTTTCTAGTAGAGGCTCGGAGTCTGGATTTGTGCCCGATATATTGCAATAGGCTCACCACCAACTCCATTATGGGACCTAAAACGTAACTGGTGAAACATGGGAGTGTAATACTACACTTCTCTGCCTACCTCATCGGGGATTACAATTGTAATGTTACGTTTTTATTTTAGAACATTGCAATGTTCTATACATTCAGCTATGTGACAACACTTATGTAGATTCATACAATTTCACGCTGCGTGTATGTTGAGTTTTTTTGCCAACTTTGTTATAATACAGAAGATATGTACTGTTAAAGACAACACAGTTAAACGACAAACACTCACAAACTTTTTAAAATGAAAGGTGGGTGGTGCCAGCATTCGAACCCCAGACGACCGAAGTAAATACATGAAATGTGAACTAAGAGGCTATCAACCTTTAATTAACTACGTAAGACGAACAACTATTTAGCGGGTGGTCATTATACCAATCTATTATGCGCAGTGTTTGTACATCGTGAAACGCGAAATCAATCTTAATAAATAACGACCTATTAGCTTGCCATAGTGTTGTAAATTAATGTTAAGATGTTAAGATTAGATTTTCAAATTTATTACTCGTAATTTTAAGATTGCTACGTACAGACGCCATTGCTCATTTACGCAAGTCACAAATCAATGATGTATCGAAGTATGAAATGAATCATTCTGTACGTCGATACATAAATACATACAAGATAGTAAACAATCTCTGTCGATATAAAGCCGAAAACGATCAAAGTTTCCCAACTTCCACTTTAATATTGATAAGTTGTTCAGACACATTTATAAAATCAACGCTTATCATTTAACCTTTCTCACTTATCCGCGTAACTTTTCCCTCGAGCGTTTCGTATAATTTTCCAATGAGAGACTTCATATTATTATATTCACTGGGTGTTTGTCAGAGTCGAGAAGCCCGACGAGTCGAGCAGTTGACGTCATGCGCCCGCGTTCAACTTCTACCAGATTGTCGGGTTTCTGTATCATTTCGTATACATCGCTGGTTTGAGTTCTGAGGTGAGACTAGCCGCCGCATTAAAGTTAGCAATGGATAACGTCCGGTATAGACGGGTTGAATATATAGAGGCACCAGTGTGAAGGTGTATTGCGGTCACATAACCGGTATTCGAATGCGGCGCGGCCCAGTCGCCACTCGCTCGGTCTTGGAGCTCGATGTTTTGAGAAAGCCATGTTCGGCACTCGGCAACGCTAACAAAACACGATCGCCTTTGCGCCAACCGCCCGTCCGTACGTTCGTTACAGTCACTTCACGGTGGAACAAGAAAACCCTTTACAAGGCACGCCTGTCACGAAGCATAACAATTACGTAAAACGAAAGCAATTCGATCGAAATGCCTCAAATATTGGAACATTCCGTTCGTGCCTCGTGTTAAATTTACTTTACGATGACCCAACTATTTCTATTATGTGAAAAGATTTAGCGTGAAATAAAACAATCGCACGGCGTTGTTAAATTCGAAACCAATTACAAATAAAACTCATTTTCATTTCACTGACCGTTTAATTCGAACACAAATTTTAGTTCGCATTCGATTCGAATAAAAATCGAAAAGATGACGTAGACAAAACAGACAAATTTGTTAGAGCCGCATATTTTGTTAGGTAACTGAATCATTTAGGAACGAACTACCGATTGGACATAATATTACTATACGAAATTGTTCACTGGTTGTATAACAATATTAAAGCATAAGAAACCAGATAAGTGATTATTAAAATTCGGAAATGTAAAGAACTTCTCGTGTTTTTCCATCTGCGAAATGCTTAGTCATATAATGACTAATCAGAGTTCCAACTGATTTAAGGAGAGTGTCATATATCCGTTGCACCGATTCGTGCCCAAATTTGGTATAAAATGTGTGGAAACCAATTAAGTTGCGCCATTATCATTTGTATCCTTCCTTAGTGATATTAATTTCAACGTGGACAAGATACTTTGAGCAATAAAAGTATCTTTCATCTTCTCTTCCCGACACCGGACGAAAGACGTTTATATATTTTATTATTAGGTGCTATGAAAGCAGTAAACATGTCAGCATAATTCAGTTTCGTTTGTTCTAGTACAGAAACAATTATTTTCATCGTAACACAAATCGACATCTTTTATAGAATTCAAGAATCCGTTACCTATATATACGTCGATATACATTCATAGATAAAAGGAGGCCCATTTCAACCCACCCTACGGATAATATGAATGGACTCGTAGCAATATACCCCGGGTACCAAATACCTAAGGTGCGTATATACTTGACAAACAATCCCGTAACAGTGGGTAAGTAGGTAGGTAAATAGATGTAAAATGTGGCGACCCCAACCGATGAACCCTTCAAGGACATTCCGAGGGAAGCCCTACAAGGGCGTACAGATCTTTGCATAAATCTTCAAATCGAGAGATGTTGTATAAGCCCAGACGAAATTTCTGAGCGCTCGCGACAAAATTTCTGAGGAGAGAATTGTCTTTTATGCTGAGCTCGAACTGTAAAGTAGGTTCTCGATGTGAATACATTATAATATTTGTTGTCTTTGTTTAGATTACTTTACTTTCCAAATCTGCGGGGACAGTAGGAATGAATCGTGGTTCTGAAATGTTCGATGATCACTGTACTAGCCAGCAAAAAAGAACATTATCATGTTACTTTCTGGAGACGTTGTGTTCTTTGAAAGGGTGATACATAACAATGATAGTATAGGTTTTGGCCTGTAGGCTTATGGCCAGCATTGGACGTAGACAGGTTGATGATGATGATGATAGGTTTCGGACTCAAAACACCTTGTGCTGTACACGGGTGAGAGAGGATTTTGAAAATATTGAAGGAAACTAAAATGTAAAGCTTCTTATATATATATGGAAAGAATACGTAAATCACGCCTGTAATCCCTGAATAGGTAGCAGAGGACTACAGTTCACTCCCAGGTTTCACCAGTTACGTTTATGTCCCATAATGGAATAGGTGAGGAGTCCATTTATATACACCGGTCACAAATTCAGACTCCGAACCAGTACTAGAACATCTAAGTTAGAAAAATCCAGTAGTACCTGCCGGGATTTGAGCCCAGGATCTCTTGATCAGCAGTCGAGCGTTTCAATCAAAACGACTAACGAAGCAGTATAAGGAATGACTCATTTGGTTATTTGCTGGATTATTGACAAGTATGGAAAACGTTTAGTTTAACAAGTCGCCAACTAAATTTCGGCCTACAAGTGCTACTATGCTTCGACGGTCCGGGAAAGTCTGAAAACTAAATTTTTTTTTGTTTGCTTGGAAAACATGATTTACGGTGACGGTCCGGCACACATACAAGAGCGACGCGTCGACACTCGGGGGTGGAAGGTCCTGTTTTGCGTGCTCGCACCGACTGGGGGGGTAAGTTTTTCACGAGGCCCTATATACCGCGACCACCCCTCACTCGTACATAAGGTGGGGGGATGGGGTGGTTCGCGCCCGCAAAAGGGGCAAAATACGGTGTACTCTGGGCGCCCGCTCTATGTGGGTCAATGTCGGGAAAGCCCGCGTCTGCCAGTGACGAAGTATGCACAATGAATCTGATCAACACGCCTCTAGCGAAACTATACACGAGACAAACTACTACGCCAAGTATATAAGCTCTTATTGCCACCAAATACGGTCTCGTTTTCGTACAGACACGCCTCGCTTTCCCCGATGTGACCAGCGCTTCAAGCGACTTTACGACGAACAATCAGAATACCATCAAAATCCCCATTTTTTGCTAACACTCGAATCAACGTATGGAATTACGGGACATGGTAAGAATTGTAAAATGCAATTTCATCTGAAGACATTAATTAAAGTTAAATAACTATATTGTTCCTGCGCAAACTTATTTTGTATAGGAAAAAAAAACGTGTCCAAAATTGATATCGAAAATATTACCGCTTCGAATACGGGTGCCTTGTTGAACAATACATCATTAAAATACATAAAAACATAAGGGACATTAATAAATTAGCGAGGTTTGTTTAATATTGCTATGTACATCTGTGTACATCCATTGGCATAATTAAGTTCTTTGAAGTGAATCAAGAATGCATCGCTCGATGCAGCGCTGACTGGTATTATAGAGAAACTGCATGATGGGATTTAATCGATAGGTGATCAAGGGCAGTACGTGTACGATCATTACTTGTTTTTTACTTAAATGATCCACCTAATGGACATCATTACGCACGATCAATCATTGTGCGAATACGTTCTTGGTGTTGTAAAAAAGTACGTACGCGGCACTTGAGAATATAAAATTTATTTCAATTTGTGTTGTTATCAATATAACAGACC
>DVPG01000285.1:0-10648 GCA_018239085.1 Yanguna spatiosa spatiosa
CATGGCAATAGGCTCACCACCTATTCCATAGTGGGACGTAAAGGTAACCGGTGAAATGTGGGAGTGTTCTGCATTCCCCTGCCTACCTCTTCGGGGATTACACGCGTGAAGTTACGTTTTTAATATAATAATGTATAAAACACGGGATTTGTATATTATATATTACTCTATTATTATACTATCAACAGTGTGTAAAACATTGAATGAGCGATTCGTATTTCCGTTTCATGTAAATTTCGATTGGATAATGTCAGTTCATGTAATTACAGTCACGTGATGGCACGATTTGTACTTGAACCTCGTGACGTGAAAATCATAGTGAAGACTGTTGTCTATTTGAATGGATGTATATATTTTTGTTCATGTATTCTTTCAATATTTAGTTGCACGCAAAGAATTATTGCGTAGACTTTCGCCTGAAAGATGGTGAAGTATGCCTAGATATCCATTTTCTGCAACTTTAGGGTATACTCCATAAACATTACATTCTCGTTAGGCATTTAGATTTGATATAGTCTGATGAGGATGATTCTGCTCGGCTATCATATTATCAGATTGCATGCAGAAGAGATTTTCCGTAAATTACAGTTAATTTATGTAAGTGTTGATCTATTGGAGAAGATCACGGCTCATCCTTAAAGGAGCAGATCCTAATTAGGCTCACTTTTGCTTGAGTCTGCATGTATATTTGCATGGGTGCCAAATTTAGTAGCACATTTAACGCCGGGGATTCATAGGGGATGAGTGCATGACTGTCTGAATGAATTTGTCGACAGTTGTGTTTTGGGTCAGCTTTAGGTCAGCGTGTTTTACCTATAACTTTATATTCATACCTATAAATGTATAAACTGGTAAAACTGTTACTTTTTGTTACTTCAATTACATCTATACAAGGTTTTCATTGTTTTTCTCATAACTAATTTCTAGTTGTATATTCTTCTGGAACCAAAGCCTTAATATTTATTGTAACATCCGATTTGACCTATTGTTCTCTAAAGACACATAATATCAGGCCTGTAATCCCCAAAGAGGTAGGCAGAGGAGTGCAATACACTCCCATGTTTCACCAGTTACGTTTACGTCCCATTATGGGATAGGTGGTGAACCTATTGCCATATACCGGGCACAAGTCCAGACTCCGAGCCACTATTAGAAAATCTAAATTAGAAAAATCGCATAGTACCCAACCCGGGATTCAAACCCAGGTCCTCTCAATCCGCTCTTGCAACCAACACGACCAACGGGGCAGACTCTAAAGAATTTAAGTAATAAGCCTTTTAATTCATGTTACTAAAAAAGTACTTGTAAACGCCTTTATATATAGTTATTAAATTATTCAAAGTAAATTTTATTGGATTTTATATAAAATTTCAGGATTGTTCATGATTTATGTACATTTACGAGGTGCAATTTCTAGTGGCTCTTGTGGACGAGCAAATGCAATTCAAACGCCTCACGTGTTGATCTCGGGACCGTTCCGGAGCGAAATTTTCGTCGGGTGTCTGAAAGCAAACGAAATTAGTGCCAATTAGTTATCGTACTATCATATATTTAAGTGTATTTGCGGCAAAGGGCACGAAACTAACGTGGTAAAGACACCCCTAGGTCACTGGATTTGAGACATATTAATTATTCCCATAAGAATCCACGTTACAATTACCCTGATAGTTGCTACACAAATTTATCTACGATATTCAATGTATATTAAGCACAGTTTCCTTTTAATAAAGCAAACGGTAATAACCTTAAATAATAAGTGCAAATTTCCAGCACACTGCTTTACGACATTCAATCTTTCTTTGTTGTTATTACATAGGTAGTCATTAAGGCAGTTGCAAACCATTTCGAATTGGCGTTGAGCCGAGCAATTGATCAATTCGGGTTCAGGGTACCGGAAATATTGTAATGTTCGTGCCAAGACCAAAAATTCATTTCGAAATATTTTTTCTCAAAAATGTTCCATATCATTTTTATTTACGATCGTACTACACGAAAATGGTAAATTAAAATGTAAGGACAATAGTATTATATTATATTTCTCTTCGGAGATTACAGGCGTGATGTTACGTTTTATTTTTAGTATAGTATATTTTGTATAAACAACAAATTGAAAAGAAAAATTATTCAATCTTAAGTGAAAATTTGGGATTCATTGTATATATAAAAGAGCAAAGATCTGAGTTTTTTTCTGATAATTGATAACTGTTTTTAATGATATAGGTAGCGTCAGACGCTATCACATCCGACAACATGTTTACATTTATATAGTTCGTTAGTTAGTTAAAATACTAGCGTGGATAACATACATACATATCTTCACGCCATGTCCTTGACGGTGTAGGCAGAGAGCACCGAAATAATTATATTCGTAATACAAAACAATAATGACTCTTTGTTTTATATGTCTGTTTTTAATGTAGATGTAAAAAACACTGAAGTAGTTATTTAAAAAAATGGTTCTAGTAATGGTTACAAAGTTTCTCCGTGCTGGGATACAGGGGGTCTGTAGAGGCGACTCAAACCGGCGCTAGCAGATTGCGGTATGGCCCAACCTACCCTGGCACAGCTAAATGCCTTGGCCACATATGGACAGCAGCGTAGGTGATGCGAGATGCTGTGCCCTGCGATCCCAAACCCACATGCCCAGCGTGGTGATTATGGACATAACTCTTCAGGGGAAGCATGATGATGATGACGATGATGATATAATATTAAGAATAATTGAATTTGAACATTAGATTACAAATATCAATTGTTAAAAAAAAGCAGTCATTCTGATATTTGAATGTATAATGTTACGTCTTCAAGTAAAAAACTGTTTAATTCGATATTATGCTTACAGAAGCAAGAAACAAACGCTATACATTACAAACTCCTGATCTTGGAATTCCATGAAATGGTTTTTGTTACGCTTGTTAATTGACTGACTGTACGAGTCCAATCAAATTGCTACAATATTATTAAGCTAAATCAGACCAATAAATCGATACTCGTTCTCGTTCTCTGGATACGTGGTTGATAAATTTCATAGCTCAATTTAGAAATCTGAATAAAATGATAATGAAATATCTTTAAATCTATAATCTGAGATCATACGATGTTTCCGGCCCACGATATGGCAATCTCCGCTTGCAGATGCCGCAGTAAAAATGGTTGAATCTGCCAAGTGCCATAAATATACCTACTCTCAAAGAGCGCTACATATTTATGCGTTGGCTGTTAAAACGTTAAATCTATCGGGCGCAAAGCTTACCGTTTCTACAAAGAATTGTCGTCACGTCCGATTCTGATCTCAGGTGACCCAAAAGTTAGAGCTTACCATGGACGACAGATAAGCTTTTGCATAAAACGAAGTAAAAGTACCGTAAATGTTTTTTTTGTTTACACTTCTGCAAATCAACAATATAATTCAATAACTTTTTTCTAACAATAATTAATATTTTGAGGTTATATTTTGTGGATGAAATAACTTATAAAGATTTACGTTTTTTTTAACAATTGATATACAATTAAAATGAGTAGTACTGTTCTATCATTAAACAACGTTATCAGAATACCGCTTTAGTTGTTGTTGAACACCAGAAGTTGTTTTGCCACTTAGAAATCGGAACATAAATTAAAACGCTTTTAAAAAGGCTGTTACAAACCTTTAAGATTATTTAAAGAAGTAATCCATTTACAGAAATCATCGCCATTACCGCTTTTAACCTTCCCCTGTTCAATATGAGTGTTCTTTCAGTATAAGAAGGGTTAAGGCCATAGTATGCCACGCTAGCCTAGTACGGGTTGGCAGACTTCACATGCGCTATAATGTTCTGTAGAGACCTCTAAATTTTACAGGTCTTAAGTGAGCAAGTGACATTGAATCTTAAAATGCACAATTTTTGTAAACAGGAACATCACGCCAATTGATGGCTGAATTATAAACCACTAGGCTATCACTGTATAAAGAATATAGTAATTAAAATATATGAAATACGTTAACTGTTTTCGGTACTATGATATTTTTATCAGCAACAAAGGAGACGACAACAACTAACAACTT
Organism: Yanguna spatiosa spatiosa; assembly: GCA_018239085.1. Classification (NCBI taxonomy): domain Eukaryota; kingdom Metazoa; phylum Arthropoda; class Insecta; order Lepidoptera; family Hesperiidae; genus Yanguna; species Yanguna spatiosa. Next base: position 4,046 of record DVPG01000285.1, read on the forward strand.
TAACAAAACCATTATTTTGACGTGGAGAGATTCAAAATACGCGCATAAATTATTCAACTTTATAATCTTTGAATTCCGTACCAAATAGTAGGTATCAGTTTTTATGATTATTTTCCAAAGTACATACACGTAATGGTAGAAAGGACATTATTCAATTCATTATGTCATAGCTCCGGATCTCTGGCCCTAGTGTCCTTAACCCGAGCGTGACGAGTCGGCCTTCCTCCGTCGGCTCCCGCGGTAACTCATTGTCCGACCTGGGTGCGTCTACCAGTTATGCAGTGATTGTCTCTTCTCGATGCATGCTCCCAAGGTTATTAACGACAGTACTACTTAACGATGCCACGATGCAATTTAAATGAACAAACCCGATATGATAATGATGTAATGACATCGTATGTCCCAAAAGCTTACTGGTGCTTTCGCAACAATCACTAATTATTATACAAATGAAACAAGAGAGCCAATCTGACTTGATGGAGATTCAAAAAAGCCATCTGACTCTCGTCTTTCTAATTCATTGTGCACAAATTCTTGTTCATATTTAACATTTCAGTTATTTGTATACCCGAATAATGCCATCAATAAGTATTTATAAACACAATGATAATATGATTGAAAATTTATCAGAATCACAATCAGCGATAGAAATATTCGAACATGTAGGAACTACGGCTGACATTCTTCAACGACCATGAAACATACAATTACACTGGTGCACAAAGGCATATGGTGAGAATTAATTTGAAATATAAATTAATATTCATAGAAAGGTATATAACTAACTTCACAGCAGTGGCCCTTATTTATTATCTTGCTGTTCTCCATCTCACTTAGAATAATTTTTAATTTACATTCCCCTTTGTAGTAAGCGATTCTTTGAATATTCATTTTGCACATTTGAACCTAAAAGTAAGTTGCAATTGCCAGTCAACATTGGCGAGAAAGATACCACATTAAATTGAAAAGTATAAAAAAATATTTATCAGCAACAATTCCTTCATAGTTTAGACGTTGTACATTGATTTCCTCTGCGTTTGAGAAGGCGTATTTTCTATGAACTACATATATTTCTTAATTATTTTATGTTACTTTCACTTATATCACTCAATCATTCTTTACCAGCATGTCCAGCGCAAATATCCAATTTGAGAAGTCCTATGTCCAGTATTGGACTAAGATAAAGTGATGGTGGACAACTTTAAAGCATACAAAATCTAACGCGTTCGATAAAAGACTCATATAGTAAACTTGGAAAGTAAAATTTTCGTACATTGCCAATGGTACAGTATAGCTTATATGAACCCCTAGACACATAATCGTCATTGAATAGGTATGCGTAATTGTTAAAACGTCAAAGTGTAATTTTTCATACAAAATACACACTATATACAAGAAATTATTAAAATATGTAGGCGCTTATGTTACATTTTATATAATATTAATATAATAGTACGCAATACATCACACTATACATTACGAGACCGTAAGAAGTCGACCGTCGATTCATATCCGCCGTCGTGGCCACATTTCATGTTTTTTTCCCAGGCCAAGGAAATCGTATACATCATTTTCGTCTCCGGGCGCCCCTTCTCAGAATAATTTTAGGTTGGCTTTATTTGCTCCAATAAATTTGCGTTTGAGAATAACTTATATACGAGATTTTCGGGTTGAAAACGGCAATACGTTTTAGAAGAGAGAGTAGCCCTTTCTCAATAGAACTATACGTTTTAAATTGCAATAAAAACTTGCTTGGTATTTTTTCTGCGTCAGAAGAGACTGGTACAAACATATTTTTAATATGACATGAAGACATGAAAAAGTCTGCTTCTACAACATTCTGGAAATGAATTGTTGCCCAAACATTGCATTGTCCCTTTCAAATTTCAATTATTAAGCTACAGGTAATATTTGAAACTGGTAGTTATGACTGCCTCTATGGTCGAGTGATTGCATGAGCGACTACTGATCGAGAGGTCCAGGTTTCGATCCCGTATCCTGTGTTATTGGGTTTTTATAACTTGAAATTCCTAGTAGTAGCTCGAAGTCTGTACTTGTGCCCAGGGTATGGCAATATGCTTACCCCCTGGGCAATATGCCCAGGGTATTGCAATATACTCCTGGTGGGACAGATAATATAACTGGTGAGACGTGGGGGCGTACTGTGCCCCTCTGCCTACCCCTTCGGGGAAATACCGGCATGATTTTATATATTAGATTATAGTAAATTTAGTTATAAGATCATAATAAATTAGGTTTAATAAAAGCTAATATGATAATCACATTCGCTACATTGAAATTGAACTCTGCAATATGCGTATGAACTCTGATCCATAACACAAATGCCACAGAATGAATGCTATTTTATAATAGCTATCGCATACCAGCAAACAATTGAACTTTATTAATATTCATTCAAGTTATATTCTAAGCACAGCTGGCCCGCTCGTGACTAAATACATTTTGCGTACTACCTTATCATCTAATTTGTTGAACAATTCGATTTAAGGAACGTAACATAACGTAACACCTCGCTTGTAATCCCCGAAGAAGTAGGCAGAGAAGTGAATTACACTCTTACGTTTCACCAGTCTCGTTATAGATTCCAGTATTAAATGCTTAGTGAACCTATACATGTATACAAATCAAGAAACCGAACTACTACTAGGAATTTCAACTTAGAAAAACCTGATAGTAACGGACCCGGAATCGAACCCAGTACCTCTCGATCAACAGGCGCGCTCGCAATCATTTGACCAACGAGACAATCTCAATTTAAGGAACACTACATAAACACCGCTCTGGGTATTGAAGTAACTACATAAATTACTGTTTATTATGTGGTAGCGATAGAGGTGATCTAGACTTGTTAGACTGCCTCGTAGACCGAGCGAGAGATCCTGGGTTCAAATCTCGGCTTAAATACTATATTGGGTACACATGAGGAAAAACTACTTATAGTATCCTTAAAAGATCGGACACAAAAATCTATCTCCTGACGTAATGAAGTAAAACCAAAGAGAGACTGTCTCGATTTTTAATAATATTTGTGTCTTGTGTACGTTATATTGACAGTAGATAAGAAAAATATACAATTGACATGAATTTTTTATCAAAAACTTAATCTCATGCGACAGCATGTAGAAATAATCTTTAAGGGCCTTGGTCTCTGAACAATTAATTGGAATCCCCGCTGTAGACGAATAATTCAGTTATATAAGTGAAATTGAAAGCAATTTCCGGCAAAAACAGCAAATTTACTAAAATATAACCGATATCAACATTGATCTAATTAGTGAATGCATTAGTTAAATGTGGAGCTTTCCTCTTGCTATCTCCGTCCACACACAGTGACACATACATATATTATTCAGATCCTGATAAGTTAACCGTATTCATTATTCATCTTTTTAAGTTGGCAAGACTGAAAGGAACGAACCGACGAGAAAATGGCAGTTCTACCATAACGTTAAACGTAATTTTATTACTCATGGTATGATGTGAGCCGGAAATTGAAAAGGTTATAACTGCATTGTACAACCTTACATTAATTGCTTGTATAATTATATTCTTATATTCCGCCCTTGCCATGGTACATTATGCAAGCATAACGATGAAATTGTAATAAACAAGGATGTGTTTTTAATATATAGTTCTTCGTATAAAAAACACGTTTGAGCGACATTCATGATCAGCCAGACGGGTATGCGGACGTTCGATTTTCATGTGCGTACTTATGAGTAATAAAGAGATACTCGTACATATTATAATTCTATTGCGATATACCCAAGACTACTGAAACACTTTGCTTATGTGGAGAAATGCAGAAATAACGTAGCTGCAGATTTAATTTTTTTTAATGGTTTATTCTTCAAAGACACTAAAATAATTATTATTGGTATTATTTATTTATTTATTTATTAGTCTCATCAACCTTTTATAGTTTCACAGATAGGTACCCATGGGTGTCCTCTTAAAATGAAAAAGGTTGTAGCTAAAGTTACCACGCTGACCAAGTGCGAAACATGTACCCTTATATTATTGAGAACTGTCAGATGGGCACAAATGATGTGTTCTTTTACAGTCATAGCAAATGACATTTTAATCATAAAAAAGGATGTAACAATCGAGGCTCTGGAGAGCGGCTGATCGCGTTATAGCGCAGACTCCCTAGCTAAATGCCCGAGCCGCCGACGGATAGTAGGGTAGGCGCCATGCGAAGCTGTGCTTTGTAATCCCCAACCCGCGTGCCCAGCGTAGGGAAAATTTCCAAAACCCTCATTGGAGAAGGCTATCTCCAGCAGTGGAATGAGACAGGATAATGATGATGATAATGAAATCTCTAGCAGCAATGGTAGTGCCTACTTCTGTAACATTTAATAATCAAAATCGATGTTTTCTTATTTTTAAAGAAATGATTTTAAAATGAAAATTTTTCAGCGGTTCACAGCCTGTACGAGACCTTATACCGAATCTACGGGAACAAGTCAAGTAACTCCTTTTGTTTGCAACGTCTCTCTGTGACTTTTCAGCTACACTTAACAAACGTTTAAACTCTGTTGTTCCAGTTGCTGACGTTTTAAAGAGGTTATTAACATTGTTTCACGCTTTATACTTAAGAGAAATTTAATTGATATTGTATACGTATTTAAAATGCAGAGTTAAGCTCCGTTTTGTCAATGTAACAGGGCTGTTATGATATTTCACCATTAGCGATAACTGAAAATTATTTTGTGAATAGTGTGTGGTGTTGATAGTTATTTTGATGTTTTACGACAGTTTATTTGTTACGTTGTTACGATCCTGTCTTGTAATAAGGATCGTATACGAAAGTCTGATACTGCACCTGTACGATTATATGATTGAAGTTCCACCTCGATCATACAATCGTGACTCTACTTCAGAAAAGTCACGTTTTCAAAGTAATAAAACCTTAGTTCAAGGAGCGTCTATGCACTCGCCGCCGTTTAACTATTTCTAATACCACGCTGCAACACCTGTATGGTCATTTTAATACAATTATTTGTATATAGGTATGTGTATGTCCTTTGTGTAAAATTAAAACAGTTGTATTATTTGTATATTCCTACTCATTGGGTGTGGTAAGCAAACATTTACGTGCGTTATTCTGACATAGTCCTTAACAGTAGCCATGCAAATTAGACCGGGCTCAAAAACAACCTCTCAAAAACACCATAAAATACACTGTATATTCGCTGACTGATAAGGATATCAAAAACGTATGAAATGTAATGAAAAATGTAGCGGCAATGTGACATACTATCATCATCATCAGCCTATTTGCATCACTGCTGGACATAGGCCTCTACAAAAGCACGCCCCTGAACATGAGCTCGTACCGTATCCCATGGTGAATCGAATATCGGAAAATCGGCATTAATTCCCCGGAAATATTAGTGTGTTACCGTCAAAAAATTACGACGTATCTACTAATAAACCAGTAATAAAACCGACTTGCAAAAACACTTTTAACAGAAGTTTCTGCACCTATTAATTGATATTTCGAGATGGAAAGATTAGATGTAATCTCGGTAAACATGTTTTAAACAACAAATAACAGCCAATCAATAGAACAGGTAAGACGCGCTGAGAATGCGTCAAGTCTCTCAATTATTACTTATAGATCTTTTTTATGCGGTTGTGCATGTTTGTTAAGGTCAAAAATAAATTCAAAATGACAGATCATATTGTATTATTGACTGAACATCAATTCCATTGTCAAGCATTAAATCGTTCCACAAGACATATTACACTTTGTAAATCATTCATAAAAACGATTCTTTGTTACTATTAAAATTGACCAGCAGTAATGAAGTGTTATTTCTACATTGCTCACTTTTTGGTAAAGTGAGTAGAAAGATAAGTGATTACTAAGATCAGATGCTGTGCAATTAAAATAATTAAACATAACAACGCACCCTCAACAAATTTGCTTTGCAAATTGAAGGTAGATATCGATAATGAACAACGTGAACCGATAAATGGAATTTATAACATTTTTTTTCTTTTATTACTTTATAACATAAATGAAGGTGTCACGTCCTTCCACCTTTCTTTTTTTAAAGTTACTTGAAATACATCTAAAAATGAAATTAGCCTGTGTATTAAAGTATCATGTTCTCGGGGTACGCAGACATGTAAATCTATATATATATATATATATATATAAGAGTATTTCTATGTAGGTATATAGTAACTCATCACGATATCTCTGGAACTATAAGGCTTATAGACATTTGGCAGGAATATTTCTTTCGCTAAGTAGAAATCACCTAAGAACGGGTTTTACGAAATTCCAACCCTAAAGGGGTTTACGGGGTGAGACGGGAGCGATGCGGGTAAAAATCCCGGGACTGTCTATTTTTAGGTTAGGTGTAAGTTTTGTTTGTTGTACTACTGTTGAATATATGTATACGTATATACATATCTTCACGCCATGTCCCTGATGAGGCAGAGAGCACCGATCTCTATCCTTACAAACCTATTAAACCTGTGTAATATAACGTAACTTCAAACGTAACTTCACGCCTGTAATCCCCGAAGAGGTAGGCAGAGGAATGCACAACACTCCCACATTTCACC
>DVPG01000286.1:0-10644 GCA_018239085.1 Yanguna spatiosa spatiosa
AAAACATGTGCTGTACTTAAGTTTAATTTGCCATCGAAAGAATATCGTCTAATTAGAAATAAAATATAAACGTAAATAATTTCAGAAGCGTTTAACTAATTCGTTTTTTATTTACTATAGCACGAATAATCTCAACTCGTGTTTTATATTTATTTATTTATTTATTATTAATAAGCATTTGTCGTCCATTTATTTTTCATACATATGTTACGTTTATTTTTAATTTTCTCCGCCAAAACTTTCTCCTTTTTGAACAAAGCTGATAAATTTTATCTAAACTAGCCTAATTAAAGGAGTCTGTCTATCCTTAAAAAGTTATTTTCGATACCTATATTAAATTTTTTTTTTCACCTCTATTTTCAAATTTTTAGAATATCGTTATATGAATATCTATGGAAACTCCATAGACAAGTTCAATGGAAGGCATTTTTTTTTCTTTTTAAATCTTTGTATTTCCGGACGTATTTTCTTTCGACATCAGTTTATATATTTGTATTTAATCTACGTTTATAAACAATATTATAATGTAGTTTACTTGCGCACCTATGTATAAAAGAGGTGTCCTATATATAAGCTTATTTATATAACTGATCTATAAATACCTAATATCGTGTCAGTGTCAATATATTGATCAATAACTCATTGTTTACCAGTTTATAACGTAACAATATCTACCTTCTTCATGTAACTTACAGCAATGTATGCAGTTCGAAAGTTAATATACATAATATAACGTAGAGTAGTTTTCATGTTAAAATTTAATACATTTTTCATATATGAGTATGTAAAAAATAAATGTGTATCTTTGTGGTCTTCGATAGTTTTACAGTTGTTATTGAGAATCTATTTATATTAACAAGAGTGTATCGAATCGGGTATTACGGCAGTGGGCTTAACAGTAAGACGTTTGCTGCTTTGTGGCTGGTAATGGTTAATTTGAATGTATTATTAAGGTGTGTTTATATTTTTTTTTATAATAAGCACACCTTAAAACTTTTCTGGTGATTCTTGGTGTTGCCATCACAAGGATTCACCCGAAAAAGTACTACGACTATAAAAACAGGGGATATAGTTAGATTTACTTTGCAGTGTCCATCGCTGCTTAAATAGCCTCTTATATTTTATTACCTGAATTATGTTATCAATGTATATTCAACATACGTATTATATATTAACGATTCGACAAAAAAAACGGTTGTTCAAACTCTTGTCAAAATAAACAGAATTGTTTTTTTACAATTTAAGATGTTATGTAGTTCTTTCTACATAGTCCCCATCTCATCTCTTATTTTTTTAATTTTCACATACCTATTACTATAATGGCTATTGATTTTGGATAGAACCGTATTAAAACGCTTATTTAAAAGTTCTTTGTTGTGTAAACGCACTAGGACTCTGTCTTAAAACAATCTGATGTTGGATTATTAAGACCGTAGGTTGCAGTGCCCAATAAGACCCAGTTGGCCTGCTCCGTAATTCTTTAACATAATAAGGCCAGAAACAATTTTTTTATTGGTTTTAATCAACTGCTATGTCACTATTTAAACCGTGCTTTAATCAGTACTTTAAATGACGTATACATTGTATTGCCATCATCGTGAAATAAAATCTACAATAAACACGTTACGTCTGCAATGGCATAATATAATTATAATAATAATATTTTCGTAGTAAACATTGTAACTTAATAGTTTTTCTTGATAATTTTGTATAAATATTGCGTTTGTAATCTTTTTAGTATTTGTTTGTTCATTGTACTAGTAACTACTGTCACCTTTTGAAATTTATATCGGTAGTGTTGTCATGACAACGAAACAAGATTAACGAATTTCTTACTCGGAAGTGTCAAAAAATGGCATCATTGTAAAACTACGGATATATAATAATTATTTTATTATTATTGTATTTATATTCGTCCATAGCTCAAAATTTTCACTTGTATTTGGACATTTTTTTTTCGATAAAATACGTATCTATTTTGTAAATAAATTAAAAACTACTGTATCAAGCTTCTAACCTGTAGTTTAGATTGTTTCTGACTTTAAGCGAGTCAACTATCAATTGCCATGAATATATTTATTATTAATTATTATTGTTAGGCATATTTATTTTATAAGAGGAAAATGCTCTTTTCTCACATTATAATTCTCAAAGCTAATTGTGTAATATCATAGTAGTATTAAATTTTTTTACAATTTTCTTGTATTCTCTTATTTAGTTCTTCGCTTACTGGGCACTCACCGAAAGATAGACAATGATTTTTTTAAAGTCCATCATATCGTTACAACGAAGTGAGTGTTTCCAATCTCTTTAGTTTTTCTAACTATTAGCTACCAATCCTTAGGCTTATGCTAGTATTTATACGCTCAATAAATAATAATATTTTTTGTTTAACATATTGTTCTTTCCATAACAAATATAATAAAATGGAAACATAGAATGTTTCTGATTCTGATTATATTATTATTTCAAAAATTAATTTGTAACTGTCAGTTGTATAACACAATCAGCGTATTCCTGGCATAATATGTCATTTTGCATTTCGAACTTTTTATAACAATGTGTCATGATTCGTTAAGTAAAGCGAAAAAAAACAAAATCATTCATTATGTCTTAGTAAAATTTGTCTTAGTCGCCATAGTTTTCTTTCAACAATGTTTTAGACAAACAAACAGATACTCATTATATATTTATGATTGTACTCAAAGCTATGCTTTACTTATATTCAGCTTCACTTTCTTCAGTGTTGCATGATGTTGACCGCGTTTATTGCGAGTTATGATGTTTTATATGTATATACTCGTATCGACTGCCTTCTACAATCTCATTACAAAGATCACTCTCTATTTTATTGAATCTGTTTCTGTTTAGTTAGTAAGTAGTCCAATTATATCAATGCAATTAAGTTATTTTTTTTATATTTTATCTGTCCTATGTACCTTTATAATTATTAGTATAGTTACTGTTGCCAGTGTCGTTTGCTTTTACTTGCAAACTGTAATAGTCGTATTTTGCAATTTGTGGTAGACAACGTAATTTTTTTCCCATGCATATATTTTTGTTTATTTGTCGGATATTTCATAATTTTAGAATATTACTATGAAATGTATTTCGAACAACGAAGTATTAATGAATTCCACGTATATCATGATAATCAGCAGAGTGACTATTCAATAGCTTGGCCATAATAATCGTATGGAGGGCCAAACATTTTAGACTAATACTCACTTCATAATTTGTCTTCATTGTATTGGTATTTTCCACCAAGAATTGTTAGTAGAATCCTCAAGATCCTGGAATGTCATTATTTATCACAGAGCAGTGTTCTTCTGTCTTGTTATCTTACCATGAAGATTTATAAAATACAGCTTCTTATGGAGCGTGGACCTCTAAACAGAATTTAATAGAAAGCGACAATTTTAAAGACATAGACAGTAATCATGCAAAACGTTCATGGAGCTCCTATTGCCAATAAGCTTGGTACTGATTTAAAAAAAAAACAAATGCTTAGGAAGACCAAATTTAACAAGCGATCATTGAATTTACCGCCTTTATATTTTGACATTGTTGTATCGTAATGGCTGTCACCCTCAAATTGAATTGTCACACGAATCATAAAGTGAACATTGCATAAAATAATCGTTAGTTAAATAGATTCATAATGAATTGACAATACAGCCCGATCACTGTAAAAGAGGAGTGAATTAGTGAATTGTTCAAATTTCTCATAGTAACTATTATAATAAATTATATAGATAATAAACTGTTGTTAATCGTGTAATTGTACAGCGTTTTGTATCGCTACCTGTTGGAATTCGCTAGTGCTTGTCTGTCTGTACGCGTGTTTTGCTAGAAGATTGTTATAGAGTTGTAATGGGCTTAAAGTGTAATAAGTTGACTCTGTCACTGACACCTCTGTTTGCTTTTTTTATTTAAACATATTGAGACAAATTTAAGATGAGAACAAAATATACGTATAAATTGGTAACATGGCGCTCGGTAGTTTTTCATGTCTATGACATTTGAGCTGACAGTGTTTTTGACATCTAGTTTGAGTAATGTTCTGTCACCTTATAGTCATTAATCAGGTTTAATATGCTCGATATAATAACAAGTTAACTTATTACACGTTTCAGCAACATGGGATATAGAATACGCACTATGTATGTATTTCATTCTTTTGTATTAAATGTCAAATTCTTTTGTAAAATTATTTTGTAAAAAATCAATTTGATGTATTTCATGTTAAATAATATCATTGTCTATTGACAACTATAATTCATCGTATATTGTACAATTTTCTGATCAGATTAACTGTTATCATTGGCAGACACAGAAATGGTAAAATATTTTTTGATTTCTGTATCTCATAGTGCGTATTCATGGATAGTGTAAGTTTGTTCTTTACGTACTCTATTTACTTACTGTGGTTAGAATGAGACTGAAATTCGTAATGACAACAGTTGTTGTATTGACTTCCGATTCTTTACGAACACTATGAATTAATACCAAAATTCTGGTATACTTTAATTTTATGCCATAATTGTATTCTTTAGATTTAACGCTTGGTTTACAATGTAATAAATAAGATTAATATTTTACCATGCTTCATGAATTTGCATGTCAACAAATTTTCTCGTTTCGCCGCTAGAGGCGCGCATTAACGGAAATCAAAACCAGATCTGTGTACTTATTATTAATTATTACTATTATTGCTATGTATTGTGTCCGTAAACAACAAGCTTACACAGCTCGCATTTTGTGTATCGTAATAATAAGGAACGTACTTATCTGTATATCAAGAGATGACTATTAAATGTGTAATCAAATATGATTGAGTTTCATTGGAGAATTCGCGAACGCAAATAATCTGTTTATTTCGTCGAAATATTCAGTTATGATGCATCTGTAGCTGATACTGGTCGGGGACGATAAAAAAAAATTGAACTTAAGCGTCCTTATTGTGGACTTTAGAATGAAAAGTATTAGATAATACACAAAAAAATTAAGTGAGTTATATCTACATTTGTACCTTTTGCGAGTAAATAATGTTTTGTGGTACATTAAACAACTTGAAATGGACCTAAAAAAAATGTAAGAAACAAGTATGTACCGTCCAAAGAATATATATAAACATTATAATTATGTTAATTACACTTTAATTTGTTCACTATAATTATTTATTATTCACTATTGCAGCACTCTTTGTATTATCACACAGTGTGAAAGTGTTTGTGCTAACACAGGTTTTGGGCCGTTTTTGGAACAAGGTAAGCGTATGTATTTGTGTGTTTGCATGCTTTTTGTTAACAGATAAAACAAAGTGAACCTCTGTATTGTGACAAAAAATGGTGTGGGTACTATTATTTAATAATTAATTTTGAAGAATACGTGATAAACGCATCTGTTTTACAAGATTCATTTTAGATGTATTACTTGTACAATCAAAAATGTATGTTACCTTAATAGGAGTTCTGGGCACATCGCAGAATACAATGGGCAACTTACAAAATAGTTGCTAGTGCCGTAAAAATATATTATGTTCGACAGATAAACGAAAAACAGTATTGTATCATAGAATTTCTGCACGTTTTTTATGTGCATCTATGACTCGCTGGCAGAATAATATAAGGTTAAAATTGTATGCAAAAAGTCTTACAGACATAAATAGTATATTATTATATTTTTTAAAAGACAAACAAATAACAGCATTTAATTGCATCATTGAAATATTAATGGTAAATAGCTTTTTAGACAACCTTGCTCAGAAAAGTTATTCTTAATTATTACTAACATTTTATTTTCAATTTATCACATTTCAGACGAGGCGTTGATTATCGAGAAATGTTTGATATTTCGTTATACCAAAGAAGAAGGCGATGTTGTGAGTATTCAATACAATCTACCTATCGATTTTTCGTTATTTTTTACAAATGTAAGGTTTCTTCTACGAATTATTTGTGTTATGTGAGACACAGCCTAGGATGTTCCATGGCGGTCTTTTTTAAGGGGAAGGAAACCTTCAAAAGGTACCCGGTATCCAGCGGTAGACACCGGATTATGTGGGACTTTTACCTCACTAAAACCCCCTCGGTGGTCTTACTCGGCGCTAATAGGACTCCGGGATCTCCAGCGGAACGCACCGGTGCCCTCCTAGCACGACGCCCCTACGAGCCCGACACTTAGGAGAGGCATGATGCCACAACCCACGTTTTCCGATTCTCACGACGATATGCGACTACACATAACGTCGTCCTTCCCGGGATCGCTAACCAAAGCGGTCCGAGCTCACCCTCTAGCCGCTCGCAACCGCGGAAGCCTCCTTTCAGTCGCCTCTTACCGTAGGAGATACTGTGGCGCGTATTATGGTCCCGGGCTACAGGAACGTTCCATGGTGGTCTACAAATTGCCTATTTCTATGACAATTATCTTTAACAACTCTTACTACGATGCAAATAAGCTTTGGTGAATTTTCTGTCATATGTCAATTCGTACGCTGATAGACATAGGCATGCTACGGTACCAATTTTATAAATAAATCCGCGTCTGGAAATCTATAGATAAACACTTTTCACTTTTTTATTTAGCTTTTATGGAAAAACGTTAGTCCAACATCAGATTACAGATATGTATGAGTTACATTTACGATTACTAAATGTGGTTTTCTGTATAAACAATGTGGCCATCAAGTTATTCTATATCTTCACAGACGTGCCATTTCATTATCTGAAGTAATCAGGCGATGTGGGACATAGACATAGTCTAGTGTGAGACTTATCGTCTAAAGTTAGACTCATTCTTAATTTAAATATTGTTAAGATATTTTTTTTAAATAAGTACAAACATATGAAAATCTTAAAGATACTCACTAACGGACTTAAGATATTTCCATTAGTTTAAATTTATTTAAAATAATGTTTATTTTTTTTAACAGGAATCTGAAACGCGCTGGCATCACACAGTTCGGCAATCAAGATGAAAATATATTTGTATAAGCAATAAATTTAAAAAAACTCTTCAAGTTTTTATAATAAATCTAAAATCACTGATGTGCTGCCGAAAATTTGTTATTAAAGTAATAAATCAGATGTTATTTTTAGACGCCGAGAAGAAGAACGAAACTATCATTGTGTTGCCATGTTTTAATTGAATCTAAATTAATTTAATTATTGTCATACCTTGTCATTATTTACAGTGGCAGGACTTTGAGAGTGGCTTTAATGTTTACTATTGGCATTGGCAATACAGATCCGTACTAAACCAATTCGATTTTTGCCCATTGAATAGTAATATATGATAAAAATTACATTCCATCTATTGTTGTACATTAATGCAATATGTTTTTAGCCTCATTATAAGTTCCCGGGAAAATCGCTTCAGTTATGGAGTTGTAATAAGTGTAGACAAAAATAACAAAACCGAAACAGTAGGTTTGTGTGCAATAGAAATATTAATTAACTGTTATAATATCACATATATAATATATTATACTCCTCTGCCTAAATATTTTACACACCTCTGCCTACCTGTTCGGGGATTACAGGCGTGATGTTACGTATGTATGTTATAATATCATCAATCAATTTCTAACAATGAGTAAACGAATTATGTAGCGGTATGTTGCCATATTCCTATCACATTTTGTAATATTTATTATACTGTATATTGTTGAACGCATGTAGACAAACATGGTGTTGCAATTTTTGTAATTTTATAGTAAACAGGCTTTGATAATGTTATGCTGTACCCATTGGTTTAGATTTTAATTTCAGAAGTAGCCATGTCAAATTTTAACAGCGAAATTTTTTTTTTGCGTACACCGTTTATATCTGATCATTAGATATATTTTTTCTATTTTTATATTGGTTATGAAATGATTTGAGTGTGAATAAAGTATTTATTTGTAAATGTCTTTGTTTTTGTGCCTTTAAATATTTTAATCGTAACAAATTGTTAGGTAAAGAAAAAATTTCGTGGCATTTATAAATCTGTCATCTACATATATAAAGCTGTAATTTGTCACTAATCAACATCACGACGTAATATTCATAAATGGGTAGAGTGCATGCAGGTAATTTAGAATACAAGTTTGTAAAATAATCATATTCACCAAGGGTTAAAAGCAATAAGAGTGGAAACTACATATTATACAGTTAGTGAAACTAGTGTATTATTAGCATAGAAATAATCAACAGTCATATTCTTCTACAAATGGCATAAACTTTGGTCTATAGACCAGGTACATAAAATCAACGAAAGGGACCGATTACTTAATGTAAATATATTTTGGAATGGGGTATGGGGTATTCCAAATTATATTCATTTTTAAATAATAGACTTTTAACTGAAACTCAAATCAGTCTTAAGAGCAATTCTCATTTTTTAGATACTTTTTCTTTTCTTAAGCACTTACAATCTAGAAGACGACGAGTCTTTTCTTTGATCGGTCCATCTTGTTGGTGCACGACGGCGCAGTCGTTTGCCTTCGGTGTTCCCAACCACAATCAATTTTTCTAGGTTTTAGAGCATGTTCAATATAGGGCATGTTTCTGATAGGATATCAGGTTCTTCTGTCACCCATGTAATATTGGCGTTAGTAGGCTTTCCCGTCTCATATAACTCCGCGCAGTAGGTTTTCTAGCGCTCCAACACTTGAGCCATATTTCTGAGTAGACGTGAGTCTTTAGCTTCAATAGCACAGGTTCTAGGTTTGCGGATACCAGATAAATGTTTTACTTTTTGGAAAAGATATCTGGTTTTGTTCTTACTTGAATATTATTTGTCTTAAATAGCCAAAGGACAAAAAATACAAAAGAAAAAGATATGTAAACTAATTGTGCATATAATTTGGAATATTCCAAATTGACTTCATTTGCCGTATGCCAAATTGGGAACAAACCTAACTTAACCTTAAAGTGCTGTGATCTCTTTATATCTACAATTTGTGGCAAAATAAATAATAATTTCAATAATTAATATACTAAACTATATATATGTACCAGTGTAAACATATGAATATCTTAAAAGACGAGATGTGAATGGATTTCTTACTTGAAAAAATTTACAAACAGCACTTCCACTTGGATGATGGCTGCCCCGACACTGACAACATGGCACATTATAAGCCACGGCCTATTCATTTACTAGTATTTAGACTATCTGATACCGGCGTTTTTATAAGAACTTGGGTACTTCAGTATTCCAAATTACCAAGAGTATTCAAAATTACCTGCATTTACTGTATTATCGTCATATTATCGGTGTTGTCATAAAATATAAATATCATCTTTATTATGGTAAATCATAATCTTTATTATAAATCAGAAGCATAAATTTTCTGTAAACTTGACATGTTTCTTTATAGAATTTGATTTATGGATGCTGTCAAAAATATACCAATTTTAATTCATGAGTCATGTAAAAAGTACAATATTTTGAAGAATTGCATCAGCCTAGCCACAGACACTTGTAATATACTTTTATATGACAAGATATCTACCAAAAAAAACTCGTTCAGCAACAGAAATATATATTTAATTTCATAAATACAAAAATAAACATTCAAATTAAATTCAACTATAGAAAGAATATATAATAGTCCAAGAGCCCGCGGCTCGCAGGCCTTCGTTATATTATAAAATTCGATTTTTTTTGTGTATAACTACAATACGGGTATGGATGGACCCTAAATATGGAAATGAGGTCGCGGTGGCTTCGGCAGGTAACAGGTAGTGAAGGTGAGTAAAATTGCGTCTCAAATTTGTTCAAGTATAAAGCTCAGTTTTTATATATTTTATTTGTAATAATGTTAAAAACTGCCTCGTTCATTGCCGGACACCCAGTGCGGTGTCATCCCCCTCCCCGGCATTCTTAAAGTATAATTAGTTATAATTATCCTTTCGTCATAGTATAAATGCTGAGCTATATATATGTTATTTGGAAAACTATAAAATGATGTTTCCTCTGTAGCCGGACATTTTGGATGGTTCCCCTATCCTACCAGACACATTGAAAGTCTCCATAGGTGCGAGCGAATATAGTAATCCGCCTTGTTGATACTGATATTGTTACTATGTACAGTGCTTTCTCATTTACACCACTTGAAACTTGATTCGTCCGTTTGGATGCTGACGGTTACGGGAAATAGTTTAAGCTACATAGACCTGACGAAGATACATGCAACATTGGAAGAATCTATTTGTCGAAGCTTACCTGGCTTCCACGCATTTACCGCATGTGACTATAATCCTAAATTATTTAGGAAATGAAAATTAAATCGATACAAGTTAATAAAAAATTTGGACGAATATCAGAAAGCTTTCATGAAGCTGGGTGACTACGAATTAATTGGAAATAAAAACAAACAATAGAAGGTTTCTAATATTATTCTGAGATTTATAAGCAATGTGTACAATGTTGGCAATATTATTGATGTTGTTGCGGCAAGATTTCAAATTTTAACTTCTTCAATTTTTCCACCTATTCTTAATTTCTTCTTTTTTCAATAATCCTTGGAAAACTTATCAAACGATATTTCTTTACAGTTTTCTCCGTTTCATTTAGTAAAAGGTCTTTTAAAATATTCAAATTTCTGTACATAGAATGGTAAATTTCATAAAGTTTACTAATCCCTACAACTTAATT
>DVPG01000287.1:0-10636 GCA_018239085.1 Yanguna spatiosa spatiosa
CTGATACTTTCAATGAATTCTTTTAAAATTTTCTTTATACATGGATGAGATCTGCGGAGAATCGAGTGTTGTGGCACACCTTGGGAAAGGTCTATGTCCAGCAGTGGAACGGAATATGCTGATGTTATTATGTGATGATGTGTATGAAAATAGAACATTTTTCCAAGACTGAAGATGAAGAACACATAAATCGCATTGGCAGTTTAAAAACAACGCAACATCGCACCTTTAATCCCTGAAGAGGTAGGTAGAGGAGTGTAGTACACTCCCACGTTTCACCAGTTACGTTTACGTCCCATTACGGAATAGGTAGTGAGCCTATTGCCATATACCGGGCACAAATACAGACTCCGAGCCACTACTAGACAATCTAAATTAGAAAAATCTAATAGTACCGTGATTTGAACCCAGAACCTATCAATTGGCTGTCGCGCTTGCACCCAACACGACCAACGAGGCATTCATTGGCAGTTTTATTTCGACAAAAAGTTGAATGATCTTCGAAAACGCATTCAGATCATTGTCACATATTGCAAAGTAAAAGTATACTTACATAATTTTCCAGTTCTTTCACCTTCAGTTTCCAATTCATCGTTGTCTAAATCATTGTATAAGGAAACAGATGCCACCGCCACCAATAGACCGGCTGCGACGATCCAGCCGAATTTGTGATTCATATTTGACCTTTATGTCACAAATAACTTCTAATTTTACTTGAAAAAGTTATTTAAATGGGAATTAAATAGCCGCGAGTCCTACATCTGCGTCAACTACACGTTTAAGTAGGTCAATAGATTCTTTTCACGTGTTCAGGAGATAGTGATGAGAAAGCAATGGGCGAGGGAATGAGACTTGTCACCTACGTAGGTATATATAAAGTTGGGGATAACGGTTATCTGTTTGTGTAAACGGTTAGGGATGTTACCGTTTTCCGTTTAACAGCTATTCGACAACTCGCTTATATATATGTAGGTAATTTGTGCTAATAACAACGAAATAGATTCCAACGCTTAGAAATTGGATTTTTGTTTTTCAACGGTAGCTAAATCATCTAACAGTTTAATACAAATCTTTACTATACAGTCCTTGTGGTTTTTGATTTTCATTATTTGCTTTCAGAAAGTGGTAATTCGTTTTGTGATATAACGAATTTGTGATATAATAATCAAATAAGAAGCTTCCTTTAGGTTCAGTTTCATCAATAATACGTTAATTAAACGATGCACTAATTGTAGAATATTTAATTCGTTTCATGATTGTTTATTTATCGTCAGCTTGGCTGGTTCAGTCAATATTTTTCTTGAATTGGCAAGAGTTAATAAATAACAGAGAATACAAGGAGAAAATATTAAAATGGAGTCAGAAAATTTATTTAAAAAGATATTCCGTGTAGTAATTTTCCCGTTACATTACTACTTTTACCTACGTTCCTTGAATCATGCATAGAGTTTAAGAAAAACACGTTTAAATGTGACTAAGTTTATTTTTTTTAAGTATGAAAATCGCAACATATTATATAGACAACTTGTCGTGGCATATTATATAAAACAATTTAAAAGGCCGGCGTCGATTGGGAATATTACCAATCCACAACAATTTTATTATAACTTGTGCCATTCCGGAAATTAAAAAAAAATAGTTTATGTCGTCCTGTATTACATGTAAATACATCACGTTTAACATTTTGAAATTGTTTGACAATTGATTACAAGAATAATTGGAGAATAAAACATTTGAGTGTAATAATCGAAAAACTTACACTGTAAGCAAATCTCAGATCATACTATTTACTATTTCAGTCAAGCGTATTTTGAAAATGAGATGAATTTATTTGAATACAATTATTGTTAGTTGTATATTTGTTTTAAGGGTGTAATAAGAAACATAGCGCTCACGTGCATGTAACTATTCAGATTATCAATACAAAGTGTTATTCAGTCAGCCTTTACTTCTAAACAAATAAACATGTGCGTATGTAAATATTTAGTATGTCATGGTATCTACATAATTCAGAGCGTTTTTAGATATTAAGTATTACCGTTATTGTTTAATATCGTTAGATTTTCTTACTGATATTTCATTATAAATAGCATATATATCACATAAATGTTCCATATTTATAGTTCGACGGAAGCACAAATGAAACAGTAGTCTAGTGTAGGTAAAATGGTTTAATGATAATCGATGTGTTTACGCTTTTTCGTGTACTGTATAAATTCCGTACGAGTATATCTCAATACATTGATTATTAATCATGTCGGGAATATCTGTATGTAGTATAAAAATATCGTGAGAAATTTATTTCGTTTCATTCCGTTTAACACTACAAATGATTTCATTAATGAAAAAAAACAATAATTGCTAGTACACTGTAAAATATTTCTTTGTTATATACATATAGGATATACAAATATACATAGTATACAAACAAGTATTTACTCGCATAATATTAATTCTAGGGGCTTATCAGTTATGAACAACTGAATTCATTAAGTCGATGTGTTATAAAGATGTATGAAACAAGTCTCGTTAAATATTGAAAGAATAATTGAGGCATTATTATTATTTGTAATTAACGAAACGTAACATTGAAGCATCACGCCTGTAATCACCGTAGAGGTAGACAGGGGAGTGTAGTATACACTCCCACGTTTCACTAGTTACGTTTACTTCCCATTAGGCAATAGATGTTGAGTCTATTATACACCGGGTACAAGTCCAGATTCCGAGCCACTACTACCAATTTCTATTAAAAAATCTAAGTTAGAAAACTCCAATAGAACCCGACCCGTGATTTGAGCCCAGGACCTCTGGATTGGCATTCGTGCTTGCAACCAACACGGCCAACGAAGCAGGTATTTTTAATTACTATCCGGTAATAAAGGCTTTCCTAAGATCTGCTATGATGATATGTGAAGTTAACAACCGATTGCACAAACGTTTTCTGTTGAAATGTAGGACCAACTTGGTTATATAGAGCTACACGTTTTTATCAATATAACGCTGTTTACCAATTGTTAACAGTTGGCGAAAAAGTTTGTTGTATTTTCGCAACATTGCTTAATTATGTTTGAATCGGTAAAAACTAAGATAGAGTGGAATGTATAAGATACTTTTAATATCGAATATCCGCATAATCTAATGAATACATTATTTAGATAGATGCAATCACGGTTGAGTTGAAAATACAATTTAATATGTTTCTCCGCCTGTAACAGAATATTCATTATGTAGCGTAAACGTTGGTGTGAATTGTTTTGCGGGTGTAATGTACATATTATGTCGTCAGTAAATGTGACTAAGGTACTCGGATGCACTAAAAATAAACTAAAACTCATGTCTCAATTAGAAAACAAACATATTTAAAAAGCGTACTTGATTTATCAATTTGCTGATTTAATCCTTAAATAATGTCCTCTTTTGTAATAGTGTATTTTCTTATCTGTGGCTTATTATATCGTCACGTTAGGGTCCTTACGGGGCAGGCAGAGAGCTGACCTTTTTATCGACCTGATTCAAATCTTCCACATATATCATTCTCTTCGTAGACACATCTCGATATTTGGAGGCTAACATTATAATAACAACTTTTATTTCCTGCTTTTCAATGACAGTGTCAATTAAACCACATGAAACTATTTTTGATCAATATTGATATTGGCAATGACTACGGCCTGTAAATGATAGACTACAAGTGGCATGTGCAAGCCCTCGAAGTAGAATGAGACAAGTTGATGATGTGTACGTAGTGTGTGGAGTAAATGAACACTGCCTGTATTAATAATTACAAATAATGATATTTATCGACCTACGTGATATTAGCTATTTAATAAAACACCACGAGATTTTAGTCTTTACCAAGGGCGAGTGACGTAAAATATTTTTTGTTCATTTATTGCTTCCTCTAATACATGATATTCCTGTACAGTCTAATATACATATATATGTATATTTACAGCGTGCACATGTAATCATTTGTTTAGAGCATTTCCTGAACCTCTGAACCAACGAACCATTCTGAATCCAATTTTTTGGTACTTAGCACTGGAGTACACTGCAGTGACATGCGAAGTGAGCAGCCAGTTAGCGCAATTAACATAACATCACGCCTGTGTTTCCCCGAAGGGTTAGACAAAAGAGTGTAGTATCCTCCTGTGATTCACCAGTTCTGTCATACGTCTCAGTATGGAACGGAGGTGAACCTATTGCCATATAGCTGGAACAAATTATCAAATTGTTTCCTGCGAGACGTACACAAAATCATATTTATAATTGGATAAATTTCAATAAACTGCCCATCTATTAATAAAAATGGGACTTACAGGTGAATTTTATTATTGTTTATTTTCATTATCTGTACACATATATATTCTGTTGTGTATTATTCATATTAAACATGTATATATATTGCATTACAATTATATCAGAAAAGAATCATACAAAATATTAGTCAATGCATAGTTTTATAAAGCAATACTTATTTTATAATTATAATTATATCGACAAGGCATCATTCATTAAGTATTGACATATTGAGAAGTTCATAATTTTGAATAAGCGAAACGGCGCAAGTTACTTGTTACATCATATATCTGCGTAGCTATATTGTATATGTCGCTATCATATAATAGAGCGTGTATTTTAGTGACTTAGTAATAGCTAATTCAAAGACAGTTCATGCGTAGTTTCAGTTATCTGTCATCCACTGATTACTTTTATTTGACTGCTAGGCACAATAATCAACAATAACTTTATTATGTATTGTGTACATTCTTGATGCTTTATACGTTATTATAACTAAAATGTTAGTAAATCACACATCTGGCAACTTTTACAAAATATTTCCATCCAATTATATATCCATTTTAACAGAATATAGACTACGTATGTATAAATGCATATATAATATTTTAACTTTACACTCAACTATACAAAAAGTATTCGGTACATATAAAAAAAAAGAAATAAAAACATGTCATTGGTAATAAATTATCTTCTGACTTAGTCAACATACATAACTAGTTACTTACTTAATATATTAAATTACCTTACAGTGAAGAGATATTAATTAACAAAAAAATATTCGTAAAAAAAACACAATGAAACAACTAGGTAGAGACGAGGAATTAGCAAATACAAAAAATGAGGTATCTGCTTTTTTCAGAAAGTTGAGCTTACAGCTAAAGTTTATATAACTAATTTAAAGTGTGATTTAACTACAAATATGGCATCCAGACATTCATGGCATAACTTAACTCCTTTAAAATATTAATCATTCAGAGTCGGCGTTCATTCAAAAATTTTAATCAAATTTCAATTTCTAATGCATTATTGAGGACATAATACTCATGAATTTTGGAGGCATTATGCATTTGTCAAAAATATTTTCAGAAGCCGTACATTGTAGTTACGTATGCATAAAACGGATTACGAAAGAACAAAAAGTAATTGGAAAACAAAGTTGTTATTTAAGCTTATTTAATTTCTAACGAAGCAGACAAACAAGCACGCAGACCACCAAATATTGATTCTATGGTCCATATTCGACTATTTCCAGTTATTCATACATATTTTTATGCAATAGCTCATATTCGTGTTTATCCAATTTCTAACCCATGACGCATCAGAAGGTGCCTTGAATCCCGTGCGGACCAAATAGCCTAAAGTTCTAGTGTGTCTACTATGATATTAAAATTGATAAAACAATGGTAATATTTTTAAGGACAGTAGTTGTACTGGCAGCGGTTGCTCAATATAGAAATGTCTTGTCGAAGGTTCTGGAAGCGTTTCAATTTAATGTGATGGTTTACTGTAGGCAAGTATAAAATAGCTAAGTCAAGAATGAAAGGATTATTATCACGATTTGTCCAATCATATCGTTTCTTTCGTTTCTAGCATATTCGTCTGTTAATATGTCACTATTATTAGACAAGTAAAGATTTTAAGCATAGTAAATTACTATAGTATAATAATTAGATATACTTTTTTATAAAGCTAAATGCAATGAACAGTGGCAAGAATAATCATGTTCTTAGTGCAAACATTGGTGTATTTTTTTAATCACTGCATTTTTATTCGGACCAAATATATAATAGAGAGTGAATAATTCCTTTCGTGCTTTTTATTTAAAAATTTAAATTACTTTTAATATTTACATTCAGTGCACTTTCTGCAACGGTACTTAAGATTTTTTTATTATTCTATTACATGAATAAGATGAATGCGTCAATATCAGTCGGAAAAATGAAACTCTACAATCTTAATGACAAAGATTGACTGTAAATATATTTATGTATAAACCAATATATTTCTATGACACTATGCAAGTAATGTAAATATCTAAGTAAGTAATGTAAATGACTATCAAATATTGTTTTAAATTACATACAAATATACTTATTAAGTAGATATAGCACAAATTACTAGTGACTATAATTGATGGCAATTGTGTCTGTTCTGATGTGAAGGCGCGAAGACACGTGGATTGGTTTGTGATAATATTATGAATACTATTAAATATGCACACATGTGTACGCAGTTCAATTTAGCGGTCGAATGCAGTAGACTGTCTATAATATATTCATAAGTAACTGTGTAGTTACGTTTAGTGTATGTAAATACTATATAAATATTAACAGAACGTGCATTTAAACTTAGCGAACGAATTTCAAGTTGGGCTATAACAATTTGGGTGATGAATCGGTTGTGCTGTGTTATTCGTGACGATATTAATATTAAAAAACTGCAACAAATCGAGACTAGAAAGTGTATTACAGCGTGTCCGAATAAAACGACCTGATGTTACTACACTGGATAGTGAGAAAAGGATTAAACGTGCTTCAAACCTTATCCCGAGATCTCTTAATTATAATTAATGTACATGCGTACATGTATAACTAAGGATACATATATATTAAATTACAAACATTTATTAATTTCGTGCAACAAAAACAAGAATTAAAAATTAGAAATCCACAACAAAATAATACAGAGAAAAAAAATTCACACGTCACAACCCAGGTCGTACCATCCGAAAACGCGTCTGTACGATTAAGCCTAACATCTATTAACTAATCAATTTTCATTACGCTATTGAAAGATATCTATAATATCTTGGATATTTTTTGTTCACTTAAATTTAATTAACTTACAATAAATTAATAATAACTAATGAATACTTAGAGCTTCTGCGCTATGAGATTTGACGACATCATTACTACGTGCAGTGAGCAATTTTCACAAGTACGATACACGTGTCACATTAAATATACATAACACGTATGGTTTATACAACGTTTAGAACCAACGTAGAGCACACTATGGTCGTATATTTTTGTTGACGACCAGAAAATAGCTGATTTGTCAGTTTGATTCAATGTTATCTTTAACATTTCTAAGAAAGTATTTATGAAATACTAGTAAGTTGCTGAAAAGTTGCGATATAATAGAAACAAAATTTAATAATATTACATAGACAATTACCCTTCCATAATATTATAGTAACGGTGTCACCAAAACTCATCGCAAAGTTTAAAATAATTGTCATTTTTAATGTACATAAATATTTATAAAATACTTATCATTAACGTATTTTGGGCTGTTCAATAGATGACTCTGCTCTAAGAATTTACAATAATAATTAGTTACGTTTGTAAAGCGATTTCCTTGGTAAAGATTGTACCTATTGTGACTTTGAAAATGTTACAATAAAATGTACGATATGGTTAACTGGTAATTTGGTGGCGTGGACTCACGTGAGCTCATCATCTAGAGGTTCCATGTTAATTATAGATAAGGTACATACACTATGATTGTTCCATCAGTGGACGCGGGTCCTCAGAATCACTCTGTATATTTGTGACTGAATTTTCGGTTGATATGTTACTAGTGGGGTGCGGGCCGGCGCCCGGCTGTGCTCGCGGTCGCAGTCACAGAGCACTGTAGAACGTGTCCATCAGGCTGGTGTCCAAATCGCACTCCAAGAAGATGCTCTCGTTGCATTCCTCCTAAAACAGTTAAGAAATTTACACAACAATATTCTAACAATAAGAATAGTAACGCTTTACATAAAAATTAAATACTTTTACCTTACAATAATTACCCTATTCTACAATAATATTCCTTATAAATATTCTAAAATAATAGAACATTATTTTTAATTAATTTATTTAATTTTAAATTATTTATTTTAATTAGATAACACTGATCCATGTGTGTTAGTAGGGACTTAAAAACTAGTGTTAGTAAACACGATCATTATTTAATAAATTAATTACAATAACAACAAATGACAAA
The DNA here is from genome assembly GCA_018239085.1 of Yanguna spatiosa spatiosa. Taxonomy (NCBI): domain Eukaryota; kingdom Metazoa; phylum Arthropoda; class Insecta; order Lepidoptera; family Hesperiidae; genus Yanguna; species Yanguna spatiosa. Next base: position 8,296 of record DVPG01000287.1, read on the forward strand.
ATTACAATAATCATAATAAAAATAAAAATAAAAATAGAGCTGCGTATAGAGGACTACCAAAAGACCTATCTCCTATTTGATAACCCTCCTAACAAAGCTCTGCCACATAGGAGAGGCATAATTTTCGACCTCCTTGAATATGGTGTTGTGAGTGGCCCGTACAGCTCTCATCAATGCCGCGGTTTTTTTGCGCATTATAGCGTGAAACCCATCAGTATAGTTCTGCGCGAACATTTCAGAGGCACTGCAGAACCGGGGCAGTCCCAACACCATCCTAAATATATTGTTATATAAGATACGCAGGGCCCCCATCGACTTTTTGGTGTGGTTGACCCATAGATTCCCCGTGTAAAAGCTCTGACAGTAGGCTTTAAAAAGCGTTACTTTTACTTGGTTGGAACATCGGGCAAATCTACGAGCCAACATGTTTCCTCTGACGGCAAGTGCCCTACGCTCCCTCTCAATGTCCATGTTGTCCTTCAGGTCATCGGTGAGAAAATGACCAAGGTACTTAAATTGATTTACCCTGCGCACAATTATTCCATTTAAGGTGATGTGGGGTTCATATTGATCATTCCTCCCACCGACGGCCCGAAAGACCATATGTTCGCATTTTCGGACGTTGTATATAAGCCCATGCTCACTTGCGAACGCCTCACAGACCCCCAGCATCTCTTGCACGGATGCAGCAGTCGGCCCTAGCAGCACCATGTCGTCAGCGTAACTGATGTTATTGACGCTGACTCCTCCCACGCTACAGCCTACACGTATGCTGCTGAGCTCGACCAAAAGATCGTCGATATAGAGATTAAAGAGTCTGGGAGACGTTAGACCGCCCTGCCGAACTCCAAATTCTAGGCTGAAGGACTCAGAGAGCGTATTTGCCCATTTCACATAGTTGGTCTGCATTGCATACCAGTACTGCATTATCCCCAAAATCTCTCCTGGCACACCTCTATGCCGCAGTTTCCGCCTTAGTACGTCGTACGAGACGAGGTCGAAGGCCCTAGAGAGATCCTTAAAACGCAGGAAACCCGGGTTCAAATCTCTGTCTGTCAAATCCGATTGTTTCTTTTATTGTTATTTTATTTTTATTGTTTTTTTTAAGTAAATATAATTCCAAAAAAACCTGATGTACTAAAAAAAAACACCGGTCATCCAGGTACTAAGTATATTATATGAACATGCTTTAAAGTTAATGTTTTGTGTCTTATTTCTGCCTACTTTCAACCTACTTAGTAATTGATATAGGTTCGTCTTGTCGTTCCCCAGTAATATAAATAATTGATGACAGCAACAGAAATAGTTGGTGACATCAACAGAAATAGGCGGTGACAGCAACAGAAATAGCCCTGGTGCTTCCGCAGTCTATTTCTAAACCAACGGTTCTATTATCTCCCAAGTCTGCAACTTATGTTGTTTTCGTACAAAGACACAAAAACATGTGCACAAAAATAGTATGTATGCTTTGGAATGCGAGAGTCATGTTTCCATCAGACCGAGATAATATTCTCATTTGTCTTTAAGCTTATAAATTAAAATAATGCTTATGTGTTTAACTTATTTGTACATGCAAATTATGATGATGATACAATTAGGAGCTGTCAACCACACATCGTAACAAAGCCTAGTAATACGTTCGAAACGATCTCATTTTGAAAACGCATTACACATGTCCAAGTCATATGACATAGCCATGTAAATAAGTACGTTAATGTTGTGATATGTACAGCAACTCAGAACATTTAGCGTAAATATGTACTATTTAAAAACAACTCACTCGACTAATAATGTATTATTCTTTTCGTAATTTTTCAAGTGAATACTCTAAATTTATTTACGTAACATCACGCCTGTACTCCCTGCGAGGTAGGCAAATAGGAAATAGGAAAGCAGTACTCGCTCGTTTCACCAGTTACGTTTACTATGGAATAGGGGGTGAGCCTATTGTCATACACCGGGAACAAATCCAAACTCGGAGCCACTCCTACAAATTTTAATCAGAAATTCTGAGTTAGAAAAATCCATTTGTATCCGACCCTGATTTAAAACCCAGGACTTTTCGAGCAACAGTCGCGCTTGTAACCACTCGAACAACGAGGCAATCAATAAAATGATTTCATAGTGAAACACTACTACTATATTGACTGCCTCGTAATAATACTAATATATCGACTGCCACGTTGGTCGTGTTGGTTGCAAGCGCGACTGCCGATTGAGAGGTCCTGGGTTCGATTCCCGGGCCAGGTACTATTAGAATTTTCTAATTTAGATTTTCTAGTAGTGGCTCGGTGTCTGGATTTGTGCCCGATATATGGCAATAGGCTCACCACCTACTCCA
>DVPG01000288.1:0-10632 GCA_018239085.1 Yanguna spatiosa spatiosa
ATGGAATAGAAATTAGAAAATTTTGTAGTGTTCGACCCGGGAATCGAACCCGGGACCTCCCGGGTTCGATTCCCGGGATTCTATGACAATAGACTCACCTCTATTCCATAGAGCGACGTAAATGTAACTAGTGAAACATGGGAGTGCACTACACCATTCTGCATAGCTCTTCGGGGATTACACGCGCGATCCTACGGTTACTTTACAATTCTGTTATATTTAATGGTTTTCGATGTAACATGTAATGGTTTTATGTATTTTTCGTAATAAGTATAGTCAATATTATGCTTTTAAGCATAGATATAACTGCAACATAAAAACTGATATTTTACTGTGCTCCTAGTCGCAAGTTATATGAGACGTTTCATAAAAAGCGGATTACAAGCAAGAATGGTATGCCAGTCGCAGTATCAGTTGAAATATGGCATCCGCAGGCAAAAAAGAATACCCATTTGTGACTGACTAAAGTGGCCGGTTTTTTAGTGCTATTTAAATTATGCACAATTGTAGATAAATATTAGTGCAATACACCTAGCCTATTTCTGTAATTTCCGATTGTTGCAGAAATATCTTACTTGTATATATCTAAAGGTACGTATATACATGTACATATATGCATACATACATCATATTGCTGTCACTTTCAAAAATAGTAGAAACCAACCAGTCATATTGTAATATGTATCGATAATCTATACATATTATAAAACAGAGACCCCGAAGGCTGTCTGTCTGAACGGATTTTTGTACGGTTTTTACTAAAAGATAGTGCTTTTCTTGAAGAAGGTTTAGGTCGTTATTGCTAAGTACAAGTATACTATACATACTTAATTTCTCAATACATTTGTTACAATGTATAGTAATGTAAACAGTCGTTAACGACATTCAGCTTATTACAACGAGTTGACGGGTTCATTGTATCGCAAATCAGTGCTTGAGTTTTATTTTAATAGTTATATTAGTAATTGGTGCATGGCTTTAAATGTATAAGCCAAATTTCCTAAGGTATTTACAGAGTCGGGTGAGAACCTCAATTTAAATCTTCATTTTCACGGAAAATCGAAATTGTTTTAAAAGATTTCTGCTTTGATTCCAACTAAGCTCTATCTATCAAGGTTGGCAATTAATTAAAATAAATGTTTCTTGATCAGAGAATTAATTAAAAGCAAACCTTTACAAATACCAACAACTTTTATAAGCAAAAAGTTAGAATGTGTACATCAGCTGGTCGTTCGCCCTATTGCGACAGTGGTTACTCAACCTTCCAGCGGTTTAAATATCATCGCCGATCATTCATCAACGTCCGAGATTGTAGTTTACAGTAATTGATAGTAATTATATTAGTTGTAGTTCCTTACCGCGCTGTCACAGAAACAAAATGGCGCGGGCGATGCAACTAATACTTACGTATTCAGATTAGTGCTTTTATAATAAAAAAATGGATTTTATAATAATCAAAGGGATTTCTGTAGGCATACTAAAACGTCACATCGATGAAATAGTACGTAAGGTAAATCCGTCAACTGGCTTTCGAAATTCGTTTTTCAAAAAATTGACAAATATTCTTTTAATGTCAAACACAGAACATATGAGATAACAACTTATGGGTTGTTAAACCTCTTGTTATTAAGAATTCAACAGGGAATTCCGATTTTCTTTTTTTTGCTTTCAGATTTTTTTGTCCAACTGTAACAAATGAATAATTAACATGTAATCTATTTACATACAGGAGATATAGAGAAAGGTCAGCTAGAAAAAGTCAGGGAACAGTTCAGGGCTGATTACAATATGTTGCAAGGTGTAATGACATTTATGGTGCGTGGGAGTTCATTGTTTGTGAATTGAATTTATCAAAGTAGCTGTCACAGTAATCATGAAACTTTGTCAGACTAGTAGGCGTATTGAGTTACGCTGTAGATAACCCAATGCATCCCGCAGAATTAACTTGTAATGAAAATTACACTGAAATATCAATTGAGCAAGTATCCTATAAATGTATAAATGAATTAGACGTGTTCTGGAGTGGAGACCACGCCTTGGCAAACGTAGCGTAGGACGCCCTCCGGCTAGATGGAGTGACGATATACGCAAAGTGGCTGGCAGCGGTTTTATACGATCTGAAGATCGAGCTCAGTGGCGTGCTATTGGAGAGACGACGATGATGATAATGTATAAATTGTATTTGTATTTTTAATCTATCGTCTAAGTGTACGAAAACGATCTAGTTGTTACGTTAGTACGACGCTTTCACGCCGTTTTATTTACGTCATTTTTTAAGCCGGTAAGTAAACCATAACATGAATAAACGACACGACCTCAGCGTCCACTTAAGTTCATTCGATAAATTGAAAAACCGCATTGGTTGTCTTAATAGTCTTGAATAGTCTTTAGAATCCGGCCACAAATACATATTTACTTCCATATGACGAAAATGTTAATATTTCCAAAGCTTTAGTGTAGCGGATATTATTATTGTTAATAATAGGGCTATATCGGTAACACACAAAGTCAATATAGCGTCAACTGCCTCTGTAGGTAGTGTATTAGCTTTAATATCGATACCGGCCCGTGCGCATTATGTATGCAGCGCGCAGTGTGGACGCGCAGGACGTTGCTCCCGCGCAGCCGCAGACCCCCTCCTATGCTAGCCGGCTGCTTGGTTACCAAACGTCACACATTTTCGGGGACAATACCAAAGCTTAAAAAATGGTACTACTTTTACGTAAAATAAATAGAACGCGTATTATTGATACCAATAGGACTGTCCGATGTGGGTTCTATCCCGGAACTATCTACTACTTCCATCCCGAATAGTCCTCATATAGACATGTGATATTTAGACGCAATTTGAAATTGTGTATAGATTTAAATGGGCTATAGTGACCATTCTAATTACGCATGTATACACAAAAACGGAAAACGTGTTTTCGACTATATAAATGTAATATATAATATGTATAAACAAAAATAGAAGAAACAGTTAAAGAGTGCTTAATATGAAAGGAGGACGTTAGGTCTGTAAGGATGGAAATATTTGGCACTCGCCTACGTCTTAAGGGACCTGGCGTGATTGTATAATAAACTAATTTATTAATGTATATAAATTAAATTAAACAGCCTCTCGGCAAATTTCTCAATATGAGCTTTTTAAACACAAATGTACTTTACGAAAATCAAGCATCTCGGTATAAACTGTATCTGTTTGTTTATGCGAAAACGGCTAAACCGTTTGTAGCATAACTTTCATTATCAATACAATTGCAATTTCAAGACACGTTCACTTAAAAACTTATGTCCCACGATCTGTTGCATTGTAATTGGTAGTAATATTGAAGTCTCTATTGTGTTTTACCTTTTGCCGTTGAAAATCAGACACCCTGAGAGTAATAACCCTGAGTTATGTTATTTGTTATTGATATTATGGAGTGATTATTGAGAAACTTGGAAGTGCAAGTGGAATACTCTAAGAATTGTCGATTTAAGTGGCATCAGTCACGTTCGGCTTTTCAATGGCGCAGCGGCGCTGGCAGTTTTATAAATATTGATTCGTTTTGTTATCGTCTCTTGGGCGGTACGCAGCTTACGCTAAATTCAACATAATTACACGTATACACACATGTATATGTATGTATGTCTAAACAAGTTTGTAATGTGCCCGTCGCTGATGCTACTCATCGACTACAGATTTATAATATATTTAGCGACTCAGTAAGAAGAGGTGTACAGGAAAAAATGTAATCGAGACCAAATGTGGTCACTCGGCTTCCGCGAACGCTAGAAAATAACCATTTCTGAGGTGGTTTTTGGGTTCTTTCCCCTTAAGTGTAGTAAAACTGTTTCTTCTTGCACTTTTGTACTCTTATGCTGTATTCATAAATTGACATGACTTCACTTCTTGGTATATAAACCCATATTCATTCGCGGCATTAACAAATTTGACTAACGCTAACATTTTTTTTATCAGTCAAGAAATGGATTATTCAAATTATCGAAGAAAACAATAAACAGGCGCATGCCAAGCAAGTGTGCTACATCCTGTCTTACATCTCGCTTACCATCAGATGATAAAGTTGTCGAACCAAAGAAAAACGTCCATTGTTGGGGAGACCAGAAATGTTTGAATCGGACTTCCATACCTATCCTAGCTTTAAGCACTTGCTCCAGCGCATACCAGGCGGCAGGAACGTGGGAACACTGTCCTTACTTACGCAATAGTTCACTGGAGCGCGCCTCCTCCAATGATGCCGCTATTGATGTCGCTTAGTAATTTGTTTTAGTCTATCCAGTTACTTAGACACGTCCCTTCCTCTTAAAATATAGCAGATGGCTATTAGAAGGAATCCTTGCTAGCGCTAGTCGCAAATGTACACTAGTTTTTCTCTTGACGAAGAATTCGATTGCCAGTTAATTCGCCGGTAAATTAAATGTCTATAGTCTATCAAATCAAATCAAATCAAATATCATTTATTCAAAATTGGTTCATTACAACACTTTTTGCACTATGGGTTTATTTACGACGAAAGTTCTGAAACTTTTAGTATGTCATGAATAATGCTAGATTACAAGTTTTATTTACGTATTCGTTACGTGACACACGTAACATCACACCCGTAATCCCGAAGAGGTAGATAGGAGAATGTAGTACACTCCCACGTTTCACCAGTTACTTTGACGTCCCATTGTGAAACAGGTGGTGAGCCTGTTGCTATACAGCGGGTACAAATCCAGACTCCGAGCCACTACTGGAAATTTCTATTAGAAAATGTAAGTTAAAAAAAAACATTAGTAGCCGCCTCGGGATTTGAACCCAGAATCTCTCGAACGGTAGTCGCGCTTCAACCAACAGGACCAACGAGGCAATCGACGTCTTAGTTTTATTTTTCATTTTTTAGCAATAAGCTCGCGTTTGACTATTATCTCACCTGATGAAAAGTGAGATGCGGGCTAGTATGTAGCTCGCCTCCCTGAAAGTGCCTATTCAATCTTGTCTTGAGGAAAGTGCCTATTCATTCGTGTCTTGAATAATTCCAGGCTATACTAATCGGAGAGAAATAGACGCTGGCGGGGATTTGAAATTAGATAATTATTATATGTGTGCATACTTATCAATGAAACATTTACCTTGAGACTTATTATTGAGATTTTTCAATGTTATCCAATGCAAAGCTGCGAAGCCTATTAAGTTCTACGTCAATAATGTTCTATGTTACGAGATTAAACAGAGCATGTTTTATATAACAGAATAACAGAAAATTATCGTTCCTACTCCCATCAATATTAAATCTAATTTGTCAACATATTTTGCATTACGATTTGCTAACGAAAACGGCGCAAAAGTATCTTAAGGATAAATGTTACTTGCTTACTTATAAATGGCGATAAGCAATGGCAATAATGTGCCCTAAATATAAATAAATCACACCCTATTACGGATAACGCATAACAAAACCGATGAAACGCGAGAGTGCTATTCTCAGCTGCCCACCCCTTCGGAGAAATAATGGGTGACGTTATCTTTTAAACTTTCGATGAAAATGGCTAACGAAGAGTTGCACACCAGTAGTGCTGCATCATTTGAACTAGCCACGTTCAAGTGCATTGAATATTTCGAAATGCCAAAGGTGCTCTTCTAAATCCGGTGATATTGACCTTTTGGAATGAGATCGATAAGGAAAACGAACAACTTTACACAAGGACGTGTAAATGTCGGAATCGAAGCCAACCTGATTTGGGCATTCCGGGAATTGTGAAACCCCCGATCTTAACTTGTGTGACGGAGTATGCAAAACAGCACAGCACAATACAGAGACTTTACTGATCGCCTGGTCACTGAAGAGAAGAAATTCGTCCACTGCGTTGGTATTCCGAAACCCAAAAGTTCGTTTTCCAAATTCGCCGAATCCTACACTCCGTTGATAGGCGTGAAACTAGTCGGCTTATTTGAATAAACATATATGACTATACATAGTCTATGGCCTTAACCCTCTCGTTCTGAGAAGACACCAGCCTCCAGCAGTGGAACCTACTCATGAAAATTATTTCGATTTAGATATTTTGCTACATTTTATGAATTCAGGAAAAGACCTAACATCACGCCTGTAATCCTCGAAGAGGTAGGGAAAAGAGTGTAGTACACAACCACGTTTCACCAGTTACGTTTACGTTCCATCATGGAATAGGTGGTGAGCCTATTGCCATACACCGGGCCCAAATCCTCCGAGCTATTACTGGAAATTTCCAAACGGAAAACGTGTAACGTCGTAGTACTACACTCCTGTGCGTACCCCTTCGAGGAACCACAGCTGTGATGGTATTTATACAGGTATAAAGTCGTGTTACCGTGTATACTTAAATTAGCAAGTGACAGTGGAGAGCAACAACTATTAACCTGATCTAGGCCCAACTATAAATTGTACTAACAACAGAATTGATAACCACCATTGTAGCGAAACGTGCAATCTATTCTGTGCAGTTTAATCAGGCATTGTTCCCTAATCAGGTCGCAAAACGCGGGAAATTATAGTCTTGACTATAGTCACAAAACAGTAAGTCACCCGAACGCCAATGGACACATGTAGTACCCGAAAGTCGCGAATGCCTTAGAAATTTTGATGAAGAACAATTTCTGCGCCTTTGTTGAAAAGAGCCCTATGTTATAACTAACTAAATATAAAGAAACAATATCCATTACAAGTGGTGGTACAATCTTAGTTGGTTCGCGCGTTCCACCCTATTCTACTTTGGGCGCGAAATTACTTCCACTCGACCCCATTCTCCAATCTGTTCTCCGAACTTCCAATCTGAATCCGGTACAGATGTGAAGAAAATTGCTGCCAACAAATCCATTGACAACGACTCTCCCCTACCACTTTCTTTGTTCGTACTACAGATTAGGCGATAAATTCATATTGTTTCTGCGATCAAAAAATTATATACGTACCTATATATGCACGTGTTGCTGCAGTATTATCTATGAATAAAGAAAAATAGGACCCACATGCCTTGAATGGGATATCCAAAATTTAATAAAGACAGGTAATTTACAGAAAATTTTGAACTTATTTAACCATTATTTAAACAGTAATATACATTCTGCATTTCCTTCCGTTTCGTTTGTTTCGACAGAAATACTAGCTTATTTTAAAACAGCTGTGACAGATTGCTTTAATAGTGGTGGTATGTTGTTTTTTCATTAGAAATAATATTTAATTACTCATAAGTTCCATTTTGTTACGTAACATTTCTCAACCGCCGCGATAACGCCCGCGCGCTCATTACGAACACAATTGTTGTTTGTTATAAATCGTTTCGTTTGTTATAAATTATTACAATCGATGTGCCGGAACACCTGTTACAAATTAATGTGAACATTTATTAAGCGGAAACGATTTATTGCTTACGACCACGACACGACAAATCACTGTAAATGACGCGTAACGATTTAATATGAAATAAATGGTACGACGAAATCTTGTGCGTTATGATTTATAATGTCACTTCTTACGCGATATAATTTAAATGGTTTTATCCGATATCCAAAGAGATTTTTTTCTTTTACTTTTTTTGCAAACCCAATCACATCTGAATCAATGGATCTGAACAATTTTAATTATATTTGTAGGTCCAAGCACGTGTGTATGTTAAAACATAACAATATATTTAATGAGCTTATGAAAGTGTTGACTGTAGTAATAAAGTAGTATCATGTGAATGCTGCCATTTTCCTTTGTAATTAGGGTATTTATTAAATACCTTTTCAACCAAGGCAAACCAAGACGGAGCTATTGCGACGAATAGGTCAAAACCTAACTAATAAGAGTGCGATGAATGTAGAAGTATCACGTTAGGCCTGCCTACCCCGTAAGATATCTGGCATAACGATATAGTAAATAATAATAAATTTTGAACAATCTGCACTAAACAACCACAACATGTGTTGTAAAATTTTAAACCAAAGACCGAAATTTTGTGTGAAAATATGTACATATAGTGTGAAAAATCTGCGAACTACCTAATGCACACTTTGAAGCAAAGAAACAGTAGTGAAATTCTGCCACCAACAGACTCATTCAAGAGTCTTATTTCAAGAATGACTAGTAATACTTTACTATATTGATCCTATTACAAATACAAGTCATAGATACAAACAAGACATGACTTAGATCTATTCATTAATTATTTAAAACAATATTTTATTTCGTTTTTCTCCCTTAGATTAATTACCCGTGCAGTTTAAAAACGGCAATTTCCAAAATCCTATTCGAATTGTTTCTCGACAGTGAAGGAAAATTATTTTAAATACTCATAGTATCTCTTATATTATGCAACATCATATCGTAACAATTAGTAGGAATAATAAATTTAAAGTAACATCACGCCTGTAATCCCCGAAGAGGTAGGCAGAGGAGTGTAGTATACTCCCACGTCTCACCAGTTAAGTTTACGTCCCATTATGGAGTAGGTGATGAGCCTATTGCCAAATATCGGCACAAATCCAGACTCCGAGCCATTACAAGAAAATCTAAATTAGAAAAATCTATTAGTACCCGACCCGGGATTTGAACCCAGAACCTCTCGATCGGCAGTCGCGTTTGCGACCAACATGACCAACGAGGCAGTCGACAGAAGTAGATCTATGTATTTTGGTTCATTTTATATCCATTTCACTGTTCATTTTTGCTTTTGTTGTTTAATAGTGTTTTATAATAATTTAAGATTTACCGCATCTATCGTAATAGTGTAGTATAAAAGCATCCGTATTCATTACGTACGCACAGAATGAATAAACAGTACGACGAATGTATGTAACGTTACACGATTTGGTTACAACATTATGCAATAGCGTGCTGACGTACGCCCTTAAATATTGAACAAATAAGTAATTCCATATTTGTTCTATGATTGTATAAATGTTATCAGTACATATATTTAATATAGAAGTATTTAAGTAGCAGTTAAACAGCGAATCTTTTAAAATACCGTTTCATTTCTTAAAACATCGAAATGACATCTCCACAAACAATTCTCCACCAATCCTCCATCGCATCGAAACGGGAAGATTATTCTAGATAAAAACTCGCACGGAAACTAACGTAGATTGCAGCTATTATATTATATTATAAATTCTCATTATAATTGAATGTATAATACATTTCTTAATGGGAATACTCACCACCTGCTCAATAATGGGACCTAAAAGTAACTGGTGAAACGTGGTAGTGTAGTACTACACTCCTCTGCCTACCTCTTTGGGGATTACAGGCGTGATGTTACGTACGCAATGGGAATAAAGCTTCTTGAACCGAAATAATGTTTACGCGTTTTCTACATCCAGCAACAAATGTTTGTTCAATTTACGTAATGAAAATCGAAGCGCCAAGTTGTGCGAACAAGTTCTTTGTAACTTAGCAGACAATTATCGGAAATTTCGCCGCCCGACGATACGATCACATCTGGTAATTACAGACCTCTAGTTTCTTGTTGTCTTAGCATAGAGTCGCTGTATGTTAGTGATGAGTTTCTTACGCGACTTCGATCACCTTCAGCCACATCTGGCAATAACAAAAACTGTCTTTTCTATGTCATATTTATATCGTCCCTCTGCGCTACTAGCAAAAGCGTGGAAATCAACAATTGGCATTATTTGGCAATTATGAGCCCTTTAAAAACAAATTGTATAAATCTCCAGATAAAATTAATAATCAACTCTATGGAAGTTTATGGAACTTCTATCGAAGAGCGGGGCATCTTGGCACAAGTATTATATTTACTTAAAAGGATGTCCCAACAACATAATAATGTATTTGAATACTTTTTTAAATAAATCATTTTTTCATTTTTCAACTCAATTTCAGCTAATAAGCTGAAAGATACGACAACGTGATATGGTAACTGCGTTATTAGAATAATCATCAAATTATTATCCTTACTTTGTTGCAAGTTTTGACGTATAAATCAAACGAACTCCATCAGTTTAATCGTAACATTTGTTTAGTCATAAACACATCTCATGATTAAGAAAAGAATCATTTTTGAGCGACTTTTCGCGGATTATTACCTATTTCATTTCAAAGAACAATTCATTTTCACTTGTTCTTCGTATATTTATTGATTGTTATTATAATTATATCGTCACACCGGCTCCCTTGCAGAGTACGCAGAAAGCACCGAATACCAAACAGGATTTTGTTAGGAGCAACACCGTTACTTACCTCCGAATTTACACTTAAAATTTAGACAACTACTCATCATCATTGTTGAAAAAACGAAAAAGCTCAATATAAAAAACTCTCCGAAAACAGTAAAACAAAATTCAAGTTTACAAATGAAATTAGATGTGATATATTTCGTCATTTTACCAATTATCAATACCACGAAATCACAAATATCCCCATTCAACATAATCCTCAATGATACCCCTGACACGATCTTCGAACATTTCGTCCAGGATCAGCGGCAGCTCCGACAGAGACAACTTACTCACATCGAAACCCTGTTCAACTTGCGCGAACGTGAACACCGCCACGTATATACCGAAAACCAGACCCAACTCAAACCGTTCCTCGTAATCCTTCTCGAATTCCTCGCGTGAGTAAGTTGAATTCACGTCCATGTCGAAGTATCTCAAGAACT
>DVPG01000289.1:0-10629 GCA_018239085.1 Yanguna spatiosa spatiosa
AAATGTAATAGCATCCGACCCGGGATTTGTACCCAGGACCTCTCGATCGGCAGTCGCGCTTGCAACCAACACGAGGCAGCCAAGATTGTTAGTTAATTAGTAGATATTAACAGAGCATCACGCGAATATTTCCACGAAGGACTAGGCAAAGGTCAGTAGTAGGTATCTAATACCCCGTTTCACCATTTTTGCTGCACGGCGCATGGATTAGGGATGAGCTTATTCGCGGATATTAATTGGTAATAGCACTACAAGAGTGGGACCGTTCGAAATATTAGTTGGTACTTCCTATACTCGTACAATGGCACACAATGTGTTTGAAAATGAAATTTACAGAGTTATCATCCCGGATTCATAAATGAATAGTGGAAATACTTCTATACAAATACCTATTACATTTTGGGACGTAAACGTAACTGATTAAACGTGGGAATATACTACACTCCTCTACCTACCTCTTCGGGGATTACAGGCGTGATGTTACGATGTTACGTTGCTATAATATAATGATTTATGAGTAGGTATATTCTTATACAAGATAAAAATATTCCAACTGGATAGCTAGCTCATAAAGAAATTGATATGTGATTTTATACTAGGTATGGTATTAGTTCTTCTCATTCTGAGAGTAGAGCCCTCTCTAATATTCGTATTGTAGGTCTGATTCCAAATTCAAATTTAGTTTTTTTTTTCCGTTTTTAAGGTGCCTATGTTGTATTGTTGAATGTAAATATGTTTAATGGGGTTATAGATTATTACATTAATTATTCATCATCTTGTATTACACTGCCGTGCTGCTGCCGAATACAAGCGTGATGACATGTACAAATGTTCTTGTAGTTTTTGATAATAATCGCTCCCCTGCCCCCAGTCGGTCGAACAAGTGGTTAAAATACGATGTGTTATTAGAAGTGTTATAGCCAGCAATTCAGTAAGCTCGCTATTAAGTCATAAACGGGGACGACTTAATCGGCAGTCTTTAGCGTTCGCTGCGTAAGTACTCTTTATTGCATTCGGCTAATGATATTGTAAACTGCGTACATTGGCTGTGACGTCACGTCGTGCAAGTAGACGATATGGAATAAAAATTATATTTAATAGGGTCTGTTTTGCATACGACCATTTGATGTGAAAGTACGTCGAGTCAGTGATGTGGTAACCAGATACCTGATAAGATACATACTTGTATAAATATCCAAGGGATATGTATTTGTCCCGGATGGAAATCGAACCCACAACTCTCAACTCAGCGATCATGTTCACGTGCTTGACCAACGAGCCAGTCGGGCCAATCCTTGCTGGTTGAATTCAACGAAGCGGTAGATTTGCTTCTTTTCGACGATAGAAGAGATTATAACATTTTTGGACGTGTGAAAATGTCTTTATAAAAATATCTAGCCCAATTTTGTATTGACGGTACCAGATTACCTTTATTTAATTTTGTCTATAGGTATAATATTATGCCATGCCGATTTGGATTCGTGCTGGGATACAGGGTGTCGTAAGAAGCGACTAAACCCGGCGCTGACAGAGAGATAAGCACGGCTAAATGCCCTGGTCGCCTATGAGCAGTAGCGTAGGCGTTGCGAGAAGCTGTGCTCTGCGATCCCCAACCCACATATCCAGCGTGGGGATTATGGGCATAATCCCTCAGGGGAGGTCTATGTCCAGCAGTGGACTGCAATAGGGTGATGATGATGATGATTTTCGATTCGAGTATGGCCAAATTTAAACTAAAGGTGTGAATTATATTATGATTTTTTTTAATTTGTCAGGTTGTCATTCTGTTTCAAAAACTTATGGTAATATCCCTTCCGTGATCTCCAAGTCATCATCAACAATCGTTAGGTATTTATGTAATCATTAATCTATTACGAAGATGCGGTTAATACCGCACAAACACTGCATCTAAATTGCATTTTTACAGCTCGCGTGCAGTTCAAATGTCCTATGTAGGCAGTAAAGGGTTCCTGTTGGACGACTACGTGAGGTAAATCACTGCCGCATGACACATAGTATCAACTTGTCCTTAAGGCAACACGTGTAGATTGCTCTTCGTTAGATACATTCCCTATCAATCGATGTGCATCTTTATTTTAAATCTTCAGATCTATCTTCGGATCGTTTTTGGCGAATAAGTGACGTAAATTGAACTTGTAAGAATCAAGGAAGTATATTATTATGTAAGAAGCTTTAATATCACAAAAAATGTTAAAAAATACATAACATCACGCTTGTAATTCCCGAAGAGGTACGCAGAGGAGTGTAGTACACTCCCACATTTCACCAATTACGTTTACGTTCCATTATGGAATAGCTAGTGAGTCTATTAAATGTTAAAAAATGTTTTTTTTTTTACATTATTATTTTGAAAATATTTTCATTTTATTATTGATCATGTTCCGAATAAGTTGTAACGGAATCAGCCAATGGACTTGTAAAAGGCAATTAGACGTTTTCATGTGTCCTAATGAAGGCACAATCACGTCTTTATTGCGCGCGTCGTAAAGGCGAGTTTTATTATTTTTACACTTTTACAATGGTGGTTAGGCTTTATTGAGCCGACGGCGGCTACAGCGGCGTTGCCTTAACAGCCCGAATCTCAGTTAGCACAAACTAATAGGACACCTAAAAGTAGACAATTTATAGGAACTTTCTATTTATGTTACCCACGATATTTGGTGAACATAATAACATGAATAATGTAGAAGAAGTTGGGACGGTGATATTTGGCTCTCGATGTTCGATGCTCTCTGCTTACCCCTTACGGTCCTGGTGTGATGATATAATAATGTTATAAACATCGTTGTAACCAGCATATAGAGTAGCGCACTGGCATACATTTCAAGCTTTAATATTATAAAAATATCTTAATCCAACTCACATACAACATGACGCCCAATTAAGCATTACCTGTGGTAGTATTTTTATCTCATTAACTATATTTATATATTATACTGGATATTTGGCGCTCCGTGCTCTCTGCCTACCCCGTGAGGGACCTGGCGTGAGGTACCTATGTAACTATATTTATGTGGCTCATTAACTATATTTATAAATCCTTAATTTATACACTCACAGGTAATGAATGCTCATACTCATTACACAAATATTTTCTCTGGTTGGAAATCGAACCCTCGAATTCTGATTCAGCGGTTAGAATCACTAACCACAGGTTCAAGAACGTAGTAACTAATTGGGTATAATGGATTATCCCAAAAAATCTATCCACCGTCTCATCATTAATGTCACTTGTTCAGTATATAATTATTTTTCCTCCATTCTTACGACAACGGAACATTCTGGATGTTTTCTTCGTTTTCTGAACCTCTGTACGACGAGATGTTAAAAATGAGAGGCAATATGTAAGGCAAATTTTAAGCTGAGACCGTGATTTTTTATATAGTAACAGGCTCGCGTTTGTCTACAATTTCACTTGACGACAAGCGAGACGGAACCTAGGACGTAGCACGCTTGTCTAGGAAGTGCTTAGGTATTCATACTCGTCTTGACCATTCCACGTTGTATGAATCGGAAAAAATATATTCCTGCTTATAAAGGGCCAGCACCCGTAAAAGTCTGAATAATGTGGTGTAAATGGAATTATTAAACGATCTCCCTGTTGTACGTATGTAACATCACGCCTGTAATCCTCGAAGAGGTAGGCAGAGAAGCGTAGTACAATCCCACGTTTCACCAGTTACGTTTACGTTCCATTATGGAATAAGTGGTGAATCTATTGCCATGCTCCGGGCATAAATCCAGATTTTGAGCCACTACTAGAAATTTCTACTAGAAAATGTAAGTCAGAAAAATTCCAGTAGTACCCGACCCGGGATTTGAACCCAGGCCTCTCGATTAGCAGTCACGCTTGCAACCAACACGACTCACGAACGGTCAATCTCCCTCTATGTCTTCTATATTTTATATATAGATAAGTATGTTATCGTTTTCGTAATTACTTGATGACTTACGAATCACTTGATTGCGCTATGAGAGTTATGTAACTCATTTGAAAGCCTCTGTGTTAATATACCGCACAGATTTGGGTTCAATTTGCGAAAAAATATATGAAATATATAAAAACATTTATTGTAAATAAAGGTGTAGTCATTAAAAAAAAGTAGCATTACGCCTGTAATTCCCGAAAAGGTAGGCAGAAGAGGTTAGTACACCCACGTTTGACCAGTTACGTTTACGTTCCACAATGGAACAGGTCGTGAGTCTATTGCCATACACCGGGGACTAATCATTTGTCTTATACAATGACAACATAAATGACAATGCTCTCTACCTACCCCGTCAGGGACATGGCGTGAAGATATGTATGTACAACATAAATAATTTATTTTTCTCTTGTTTTCACATATACTTACACGAAAAACGTGTTAATGTGTTATAGTATTGTGAATACTTCTCTCTCTGTTAATATATCGGTAACTGGAAATAAGCACTACAGTCAACAGTTCGCTATTTTTACGGCAATTTTCTCGAAGACTAGATGTGGCACCTATCGTAATTAGACTCGGTATTTGCTTGAGCGAGGTCCCTGACGCATGTGCGGCCTTTAATTAGCACGTATTAAATGCGTGTTTGACGTCGGGATACAAAAGGTCGCGGGGAGAACGACTTAATTGTGCATTCTTGAAAGTATTGGATTAAGTATCAGTGTGAAGAGAGCTTTATGTATACTTCGCTATGCGTGCTTCTTTATGAATTCCTTTAGATAGATTTCCTAACCGTATCTTGGAGGTGCATGCTTGCATGGTCCAATAGGAACCACAATTTGAACAGGAGATTCAAAATGATTGTGTTAAAAAGGTTGAACACTATAGCAGTAGGTAAAGATACCACTTGTTCTGTTTTGCGCGGCATCAGTATCTTCTTTTCTTTATAACGCAGAAAATTTATGACGACGTCATAATTGTGTATGTGTATGTTACATTTCGATACATTAGCTCCAGTTGTGGTGTATTCTCTTGTCTTGATTGTTATATGCACTCGTGATATGTATGTAAAAGTAACATAACGCTGGTGATCCACGACGAGGTAAATTCCGACTCCGAGCCATTACTAGAAATTTTAGCTAGAAAGTCTAGTTAGAAAATCGAATAGTAACCGACCCCGATCTCTCGATCGTCAGCCGCACTCGAAACAAACGACCAGCAAGGCAGTCTACCTATGTGATATTGATGCATATTTATAGGTATACGAGTAGATATAGCCTTTTCCTTTTATAGATTGCCTCATTGGTCGTGTTGGTTGCAAGCGCCTGCCGATCGAGAGGTCCTGGGTTCGATACCCGGGTCGGCTACTATTAGATTTTTCTAATTTAGATTTTCTAGTAGTGACTCGGATTCGGGATTCGTGCTCGGTATTAGGCAATAGGTTCACCAGTTACGTTTAGGTCCTATGTTGGAGTAGGTGGTGAACCTATTGCCATATCGGGCACAAATCCAGACACCGAGCCACTACTAGCATATCTAAATGAGAAAAATCTAATAGTACCCGACCCGGGATTTGAACCCATGACCTCTCGATCGGCATCCGCGCTTGCGACCAACACGACCAACGAGGCAGTAATAGCTATAGCTAGTCTACAGCTTTAAAGAGACACGACAAGCTGTACAAAGGGCGATACGTACTATATAATGCAAACAGCGTAGTTTGACTACAACGGTTTTAAACAATCCGCGCCCTCTGTTCTCGCCGCGCGCAAACATTCGATCATGCTGTGTTTGCGCCGCTCGTTAGCGCGCGGCGGCGCTCGCTACACGATTTCACCGACATGTTAGTTGGTAATAATCATGTACCTACTCATTTCGATTTGTTCCTCCATGTCCGATGAATGTCATCGGGTTCCTTTTTCGGTGGTCGTCATCAGATCTTTCATTGTTCCATTATATGGGTCTCCTTTCAGAATGAGAAGAGGTAAACACATATGTGGGTGTGCCTAGGCATAGCTAAATGCTCTGGCCTCATATGGGTAGCAGCGAAGGCGATCCAAGAAGTTGTGCTCTGCCAACCCCAATCCGCATGCCCAACGTGTAGATTATAGGCATCACTCTTCAGGGGAGGCTGCTCTCCAGCAGTATACAGACGAAATAACACAAGCCCGGTTGTAATCGTTAGGTTGCAGATGTTAAACTTTCTCAGAGGCTGGATAAAAATTGATCTGCAGCTCCAGCAATTCACACTTGAGAGTAGTTTACGCAGTTAGGGAAATTGCGAGGAGGTACCTATAAGGCCATGGGCATAGACATGTTATAATAGAGGTAGGTCGGTACCATGACTAGTGATAGTCTTGTTTTTCAAAAGATATATAAGGATTGGCCCGAATCTACCCGAACATAAATCATATTAAATACCTTCTATATGTATGTAACTACAACGTACTCACAATTGCAAAAGCCTAGTCACATAGCAATTGTGAACAAAATTTGGAGTCTGCACTACTTCCTCTGAAAAAGAGTCTTAAAAATAATAAGTATATATTCTAGAAAACAATAAGATGTATGAGATATCGATAACTTTCATTTAGAAGGGTGAAAACGTGGTGAGGCAACCTGAACAATATTCTTCATAATATTGTCAAAGGTGAGTCAACCCATACTTGGCCAACGTGGCAGACTTTGACGTTAACATTTCTCATTCTGAGAATAGACCCGAATCGAACAATGAAAACGCAAAAGAATAGATGATGATGTTGATGATGATAACGAAATAAAAGTAACTAAATGTCTGTCATATTATTACATTAAGTTATTTTTATAGAAGTTTGTTTTAGAGATACTTCGTTTCATCAATTACAAATGCATATGGGCATATGGGCAGAAAAAAATACTATTAAGACTAAGACTATGCCAATGGTTTTACAGTCGAAAAAACAAATAACCTACGGATTATGATGCACGTGGTCGATTTTACCTGTTCTCTATTCTGCCTCATCAGCCACACGGGGCTCTCAGTAACCATCAAAGTGAGACCAAGTGCAATGCAGCTGAACGCCACGTTTGCATACACAATGTATCGGTATGTTAGGAACCAACCTAAAACATAGGATGTCAGCACTCCTAGGCAATAGAACACTACTGGACCTGGAAAAATAATTAGCAGAACATAAATTACTGTCTTGGTAAAAGTTCGGATTAAAATCTAATTTATTTTTCGTACTGTGGCAGCAGATTTTTTAAATGAAGGATGGTACAAAAATGTTTTAAAGCAAAACTGTTTGCTTTAAAATTATTGCACTTTTTATAGGTATCGAAATAATTGTAGGAACCCAATCATCGTAACGACCTGAATGAATCGTTTTGGCTTAATATCATCAAATGAAAAAAAGAATGAAAATAAAATTACTGAAAAACGTAATTGTCAAAAAAACATTTTTGCTGTAGTAAATTTGATAAAGCGGTGATGGCCGCTAGAAAGGTAACGAAGAAAATAAGTATTGAGATTAATAATATGATAAGATATTATGACAATAAACAATTCTAAAACTCACCAGTAGCTAACGTGCCTCTTATAAATTCTTCAGCTACCTCTGATATGAAAATTGGAGCGTACACCAAAAAGGCGCCACTAGGAAGACCACTTATAAATCTAGCTATCATGATGACTATAGATGACTTCGTCAGACCTATTATAAGCCATGACATCTGTAATATAAATTCAATACTTAATGTTAAACAATCAGATTTCAATGATGGAAAGGCAAGGCAAAATGTTAGAACTACCGTATCTAAGAGCTGGTCCTTAAATGTTACTGTAGTGTATACCTAGCTACCATTTATTATAATGATTGTCAAATCCATTAGTGGGCTAACATTTCAACAATTTGACGTATATTTAATTTCACACAAATTTGTGAAGGGTGCTGAGTGCTGACATCTAAGACACAGGTAGTGCCTAATTTAGAAGTCAGAGATTTATGTGTGACATATATTGCAAGCAAATAAATAAAAATAATTAGTTTTTATATCAAACATCCTGAGGTCAGTCAAATGCATAGTAGTATTACAACCTGGGTTCTAGTGTAATTAAATAATGAAATATGTCGTCCTCTAGTGCGTTCTGTTTCCTGTCAATTAATAACTAAATGCTGTAAAACAGTATGTCAATATTGAATTCCATTGGATCTACTGAATGATCCTTACCAATACATTGATGTACTGAATTATTCTTATCAATACATTGATAAGATTTTTCATATCAATAATAAACATCTATAACAATTAATTATTTCACATCCCGTTCATCTAAAGACCTTGAAGCTTGTTAATTTTTATATCACCTTTCTTTTTTCTTTCTATTATTCTTCTATTTATTTATTTTTAATAGATTAGGATTATGAAATAATTAAACGTGGTGAATGCAGTGTTATTTAAAAATGAAATATTTTACATCGAATGGCAATGTACGAAATATTTCCATATAAAATGTTAAACTGCTGCACTAGTGGTTAATAAAAATTTCATATACTTTAATGGTGGAGAACCACGTCGGGTGTGTAACGATAGAGATATTTAGAATTCGGTAGTCTCTACTTACCCCGTAAGTGATTTGACAGGACGATATACAGTGTGATCTGTTTATAACGAATTTCAAGGGACCGAGCATTTTCATTCGTTTAAAGAGTTTTCTTTATACGGAGGGAAGATAAAAAATAAACCGAATTTAACCAATTACCACTATAATTTCTAATTTTATTACTATCAATATTATATCAATATTCTAAACACATTTATTCTGTTAACTTTGTCTGACTTGTTTTGTTATGGCAATATTTGTTTTATTCTTTGTCAAGTATTTTGCGCATATCTTGGGATGTGGTGGAATCATATTGTTAAGGCAATAAACGTGATAAGGCAGTTAACAATGACAAAAGCGAGACGGCTGTTTATGACCTCAGGTATCTTTCTAGACAGTTCGGAAATTCAAAAAATTACTTTTCTAAGCTGATTATAAAAACAATTACACTGTTAAATATGTTGTTGATGTCTAAGTATGAAAACATTTCTTCGTATTAAAGAATGACTGTTGCGTTATAAAGAATTTGAGTTATAAATGCGTTATTTGCGTTACAAAGCGTTGAATCAATATATGAGTTTTGTTGTAAACCAACCAAATTGAACTAATTTCTACGTTATAGATACTTATTCGTTATAACGAACGACGTTATAAAGAGTTTACACTGTATTAATAATTAATACCTACCAAGAAAGGTAGAATTAGTATTAATCCGCCTTTATGCCTTCCGAAAATGCTGATGATAGCTCCCGTGAGGGCTGTTCCGAGCATTGCGCCAAGAGATGGGAGACTGCTAACTAGAGAAATTTCGATATCCGACATGGGACCTGATAGAACTGTCGTGTTTTGATCTGCATAGATGGCGACAGTGTAGGAAGGCCAAACGTAGAGTAGGCCTGTGAGTAGTGTGCCGAAGGAAGCTGGAATAGATTATTTTGTATTTTAATTGTTTTAATAACTACCGTAAACTCAAAGCCATGCCATTATATGTAATTTTATCAAGTGTTTGTGGATTAATAATGTTGTATCTCAAAGACTATTCCGTTGTTTGATACGTTTCTTGGAGAATATAGGTAGAATATAGGCAGCATAGACCACGTCCACAAAGTAAGGAAGGTTATACAGAAGTCCCAAAGAGTCAGCCCCTGGGTCTAGCTTTTGTGGACTAAGGAATTTGGCCGAATGTGACGTTTGTGGAATCAAAGGTCTTCTTATAAAAGGTCTTTGATTCCATGGAAACCTGGGCTCTTGTCGAATCATTACAGCTTTGCCAAGTGGACTATCGTTATACCGAAGTGTTGAGATGTCTTTATGACGACGCCACTATGTGTGTCCGAGTACAGTGCCGGCAGTCTAAACCTATCACATTGCGCCTAGGAGTGAGACAGGGCGATGATAATCGCGGAAATTGTTAACAAACGCATTGGAAGACATGTCCAATACGGTGGACTGGAAAGATATCAGCATGTACGTAAATAGCCACTACATCTTACACTTACGATTCGCACATGAAGTAGTCTTACTGGCAGAGTCACTGGGTGAGCTGAAACAAATGCTGGATAGTTTAGCATCAGCATCAGGACGAATAGGTCTCTACATAAATTCAAATAAAACCAAAATCCTGATTAATAAACATATCGATCCGAGACCTATTGTCATAAAAAGCCATCTTTTGGATAATGTTTCGGAGTATACGTACCTCGGGCAGACATTTTAAGAATCAATTTTGAGAAAGAGGCCAAAATGAGGATTCAGCATTTGCTAAACTATGTGGAATCTTGGCATCATCTTTACCTACCCAGTGCCTGAAAACTGAAGTTATCAACTACTGCGTCCTACCTGTCATGACAGGAGCTGTAACGTGTAACTCACAGTGCGCCTAGTCCACCAGTTCAAAATCGCTCAGCGAGCTATGAAGTAAGCTGTGCTTGGAGTTTCTCTGAAAGACAGCATCAAAAATGATGCTATCCGACAGAGAACCAAGGTCTTTGATATACCTCAAAAGCTTAGGCAATGGTGTGTGCTGTTGCAATGCTGTGGCATTGGGCTGGGTATATCTGCCGAAGAACTGATAACCCGTGGAGTAAGTGAGTTTTTGTA
>DVPG01000290.1:0-10629 GCA_018239085.1 Yanguna spatiosa spatiosa
ACGTCATATGGTAGGCCTTTCTATTATTCCTTCGTGTCTAGTATCCGTTTTAAAAAAAATTGATAATTTTGTTCTACGCAACTGATAAAAGCTGTCATGGTTAAAACGTCATTAAATTTGTTTGTTTAAAAAATCAAATTACTATGCAACATTTACATTTAAAAAAATTTAGAAACATATCTTCATGTACCGCAAATTAAATAAAGGTTTTTGCGTTTTCTTTTTAAATAACAATTGGCTTAAAATCTCATGATAAAGTGACGTAGGAAATGTTTTGCAGCTTTGTATATAGTAACGGAACGTTATAATATTTAAATGGCGCTTGTGTGTTACTACTGTATTTTGTTTGAAAAAAACGTCGTCTTGACGACAGATTTAGTGGATTTTGTATGAACTGCTCGCTTTATATTACTATGAGTTTGTTAAACTATGGATGAAACCCCAAAAAGTCAAGCTCAAACGTCGGAAATAAAAGTGAGTGTGTTTTACTTTTAAACTTTCGTCTTAGATCTCGATATTGATAGTCGCTGAAGATATTTTTAAACATTGCGCGGATAAAATTGGTACGGAAATTAATAGGTTGATAAAATTGAACCCTCGATGTGCAGTTTGGTTACATAAATAGGGAAACTGGTTCCAAAAGGTTTTATTAGGAACTTTTGTATACCATTCATAGTTATAGGTTTTCACCCAGTTTTATTTATAATTTTGTATATTTTTAGAATGTCCTTCCGGATGTCGTACATTCTCAACAGATTCCCGTTTTGGGGGATGTCGTAAATGATGAAACACAAAAAGAACTCGACACAGAGCAGATCAGCGGAGGGCAGTCGAAAGCGAGTGAGAATTCTCACAATGAAGATGAAATTAGCGAAATCGAATCCATATCAGAACATATTCCTTCTAATATGGAATACTCTGTCACAGAATCTGAGAATGGAGGTCAGCCACACTCACATGAACCTAAAGAGGATGCTGTTGCAGGGAAATCTTATACAAGTTCTTTAAATATTCCCTTATCTGAATCCCATCACACTGAAAGCCATAGTCTGAGAGGTCAACAAAAACAAAGCACATCTTGGAACCTTGATGTAAATCCCACATCTGAAGTACATCTTAGTGAAGAAAGTCCAGTGAATTTAGCTATATCATCGGATACTTCAAAAGATATTCCCCAGGAACAAAAATCGTTGTCTGAGAGGTCCTGTGAAGGTAGTTCTTTAAAAGGGTCCCAAAAGAGTGGTGAATATCTAGATTCACTTAATGAAAATTTCAGTCAGAGATCTGATCAAACAGCTAATGATGTGTCCTTGGAGAAATCAAGTATTTCGGCAGGCAGACAACAAGATTGCTCTAGTAAACATAGTTCAGCTTCAGAAGAAATCATAAAGCTGGACATTCGAGGACAAGGGGCTTCTAGTTTTCCATTACAATCTGCTAAAATAATTTTTGGACCACCACCCGAGGGAAGTACAATATTGGGTGTGAGTGACTCCATTCCGGTATTTCAAAACCTTTTATCTCCGTTTCTAGTTGGTGCTACTGATGGTTTGATAGTTGAAGAGATATTTGATGACAACGAACCTCCGCTTATTAAGGAAATTAATTTGGCAAAATCTGAACATTCGGAAAGCCCTTGTGATAAGGTGGAACAAGATTTACTGGTTGAAGAAGTCACTGTAGATAATGAACCAAATAAGAAGGAGAAGAATGACATTGAGATGCCGACAACACCTAAATCCATTGCACCAGAAGAGACTACTTCATTTAGTACTTTAACAACAGACTACAAAACAATTTGTGAGGAGTACCATGAGAAGGTACTTGTTGTTTACGGGTTGTGCCTCTGTATATGCCTGATCTATGTTGTGTTCCTGCTTTGCCTGTTAATTATAATAATACCAATTGCATGCTATATTTACATATTTATTACTCTAACATACATAATTTTTGAACGCATGACTAAAAATACTATTGGATTAATATTTTCCTAGTGTCATTGTTATTGTATTAATTGCCTTGTGTGTTCACCGACCTGTTGTTTGCACAATAAAGAAACTTAAAACAATAATTATGTTGATCTTAATAGTACATTTTATTTAATTTAGCTGAAACATTGGCTTCCTACATTTTGGTTTATCAAATCTGTTCTTGCAATATCAAATTGATAAGAAATTTAAAATTTTGTGGAAGTGGTATTGGTTAGTATCTTAAAATTGGACTTCCCACTTGATCTGGATTTTAATTAGTTCACAATCTAGAATGCTTGTTATACTCTGATAAGTGTTGGAGTTGGTCTGCACTTTCCAATTAAATATGAGAGGACAGTCTCATCAGTACGGGCTATGCATGAATGTTATATTCTCTGTTGAGGAATGTCTGTTGGCACTAGTTTTAATGAGACATTGTATCAGTTAATTGTCTCATTAGCATTTTGAGTATAAACAAAATATTTTTGATGTCCAATGACCTTGTAAATGTTTTAAAAAAGACCTTGACAGCTGTCAAGGGAGGTGTTTTGTAGTGTTTATTTACTAGTGTTTTTGAGCATTTTTCTGTACTGTAATATGTCTGTGAGCATCAACTCTGTATATATGTGCTATGCTTTTTGTTATGTGTTTTCATGCTTGCTTTGTCTTTCAGCTTGTGCACTTGGAAGACGCTATCACAAGCCGTGACCAACGAATAATGGAACTCACCGTTTCATTGCAGCGGGCAGATCGCCAACAAGATGACCTGAAAAATGAAAACAGGCACCTCACTGCTGAACTTCATAATTTGCAGCATATTGTAGCAGACCGCTCACAGTCTGAACACGACACTATTAAGGCACATCTCTCAGACTTTATAAAGTACAACGCAATGATAAAAGACGACAGCACGAAGTTTTATTCCGCTCTAATGAGTGGTACGACGTCCCTTCAAAGTTCAAACGGTGAAAAGGATATGGATCGCGAAGAAATAACCGTTAATTATTCAAAATCCGACTTGATTTCTTCTGGATCGTCTGATGACTTTCAAGCGGGTTTCGAAAGTAAACTGACGATTCTGTTAAACAGGTTTGAAAGTAGCATAGAGGAGAATCTTCGAAATAAGCTAAGGGAAAGTTTGATTCAGATCTTGTGCGATGAGATTGGTAAGATGCGGTTAGAAAACGATACGGATGTGAGGGAGTTAGAATCACAAATGAAACAGAATCAGCAAGCGTTCACGATTGAGGCGCGCCGCTTGAGAGAGCTTCTTGCGTCAGTAAAGGCGGGTAACGCGGAAATTGATGTTCTTAGGCAGGAGTTGAGCATCAAACACGAGAAAGAAATGGAGAATTTGAGAACTTATTTCGAAAAGAAATGTTCAGATCTGGAAAGGAGGTAACTACACCTAATTCTCAGTAGTTTTTGTTTTGAAATTGCAATATTGATCCATTTTACAATATTTATATGGAGATTTTATATTAACTGTTTTTTGTTATTGCTGCTTAGGCCTAAAAAGTAAGTATAAACGTGATTCCTTATTAACTTCTTTGATAATTATCTTCGATTCATTTGCCATAATGGCCGCTGCCTGGCTGCCTAGCTGCAAAATAGCGATTGATTTCAGAATTAGCTAATCTGACCGATTTATTTTTGGTTTGGCTGATCGCGTACGTGTCTCTGTACCTATGTTCCTGGTACCCGTGAAGTAGATCAACGCTTGGTGTAATTTTTTATCAAACAAATATTTCGCATGGTTGACAAGTTTCATACACGTCATGTGGTTGAAAAGTTGGACACAAATTTGTGTAGAATAGTCTACATTCATACATAATCAATTAACTGTGTACTGTAGATAAAGCAATCTATTCAACGTACTATCGCACCTGTGGTCCTCGAATAATAGGCAATGGCGTGTAATACACTCACGTTTCACCAGTTACGTTTACGTCCCACATCCAGACTCCTAGCCACTATTAGAAATTACAAGTTAGAAAATTTAACAATACCCGACACGGGGATCGAACCCAGGACCTCTTGGTTAGCAGTCTCGTTTGCTACTCTAAACCAACGAGGCCGTCATTTTATTAAAACTTTTCTTATCTCAGTATGATTGTACTTTTTGGGAACGTAATTATTCAAGGTAAATCAATGAAGAGAAAGAACAGACAGATAATTACAACAGCGTAGGGGTATGTGGCAGCTTTTATTGTGATAATTAAAGAACATACTCGTTACAGATATTACTACTGAATATATGACTCGTTACAGATATTACTACTGAATATATGAACGTCCATTAAAATATAAAAACGTAGGTAAATCTAAATGTCATGAAAAGTTAGAATCGAGATTGACAGATTCAGTTGTAATGTTTTCCTCATACATACATACATACATATCCTCACGCCATGGCCCTCACGGGGTAGGCAGAGAGCACGGAGTGTCAAATATCTCTATCCTTACAGACCTGCCGTGCTTCTTCCACATTCATCACTCTCTTCATACACGCACACCGTTTTCGGAGACTACTAACTCCCCCATCAGTCAGAACTCGACCTACTTGGTCAAGATAGGTGTGTCTTGGCCTCCCTCGGCTCCTGTAAGCGACTGTAACACAAATTGCTATATTTTTTAACATTTTACGTAGGATCCCCAAACATCATAAATATTGAGATCCTCTACAAATTGTGTTCCGCTAAGTAAGATCTCAAACTGTTGATATTGAAACAGCTTACGAAGATATAATGAAGATCGTGGAAAAAAACTACCGCTATAAAGACTTTTCGAGGCAACAAAAAAATGACCTATATTAACCTCATTACTTTGATATAGAGCTGGGTTTGACGAGGTAAAGATTTTAAGTAAAACCTTTCACGATTGAATTGGAACAATGAACCTTATATTCACACAGTTAGGACTTACATTTGGATGGAAATAAAATCTCTTTGTGCGAGATAGTTGTTTTCTCTAACACAAAAACCGCATCCCGTCTATGACACCGTTAAAAGATTAAACGGCTGACAGTAGCTAAATGGCTTTTTATCTATGACGAATTGGAAAGATTATTAGGGAGACTATGGGAGTAATTTATAATGGCTATCCGAATACCGCCTCGGATGGGATTACGCAAATGTGCATACACAATCGGACATAATAACGCCGAGGCTATTGTGCAGTAACGGTGCCGAGATCAATAAACAGATAGCAAGTACAAACTTTGCTCGCTCGTACTTTGTGTTGCAAGGTTAAGGGACTCGCCGCATTGTGAACATAACAGGTATAGGCGTATTAAAGCGGTCGTAACTCCGATGTCGTTGTGGATAACAAACGATTTGTTGACGTAAGCAACAAAGTAATTAATTTTCAGTAGAGTTTCCGCGTTTCGGTCTCAAGTGATAAAAGCAGATACGCAGCGAGTTGGTAAATCTACAATGCGATGGATGGGTTACAGGACGGACGGTATAGTCACTTAACATCCGGCAATCCATATTTGTGCAGAGATGCGGAGTATACTGCGGGAATCCTTAGTTGTGGGATGACATCCACGCCCAGCGCTGTGACATTAACGGTTTGGCATCCAAACGATTCGCGAATGACGAAAATATCACAACAAGACTCCCAAAATATAATGTGCTGTATTTATATCTTCGTTATAATGTCACATTTAAATCATATTCAATGTCTAAATTAATTCCAGTTCAATGAAGATTTTCAACGAAATAACTGTTTAGTGAATAATTTAGAACTTAAATTCTAAACTACATTATTATACATACATAGTTAGCCATCATATACATAGGCCTATGTCCAGCAATGGACTGAGATAGGCTGATTATGATGATGATGTTAGCCATCATTTCCAAAAAGTACAAATATGGATACAGAATAAAATTATATTTAAATTATTGTTTACGTTGTTAAAAAATATGTAAATGTATTGAAATAGCAAAAAAATACATTACAAAACGGCACGTGTTTGTGACACTGCAATAGAAAGACTACAAATTGCTTACAATATAATGAGTCGTCTGTGTTCCGTCGTGAGAATGAGTTGAGATAATAATATATTTCAGATGGTCGGCCAGAAGGGCGTTAACTGGGGAGAGGGTTTGGATCCCTAAAACTATGCCAAAACTATCAAACATAGCGAACAATAGGCAAGCGTCATTTTGTATAGAATCCGTTCGCGACGGCGCATGTTATGAACACATTTTCGATCTTAATACCTACTTCATAGGAACCACAATGAATGGCTTTAGTGTGAACAAAATGGGTTTATTGTACAGTTTTGTCACGGTTTTTACGGAAACAATCGGTCAACGAGCCGAGTTACGCTTAACGGCGAACAGTAATGTTGGTGACGAAATTTATCATCGATTTGACTACATTTCAAATAGATTTCGAAATCAGTTGACAATAATTTTCGGGCAGACCTTAGGAAAGAGTTCTTGGTGCATAGGCGCCTTCCTATCGGACAACTTATTTCATTTCACACTGAAAGACAATTGCATCGCCAAATTATAACGAGCGAATAAAGTAAAGCGTATAGAGAGGTATATTGGGCGATATACAAGTAGAATGGCTTAGTGCTTCGTTTCATAAGGTAATGTCACTTGAAGTACAATCTACGTTTCTTCTAAGCTGTGTTTGTTAAAACTAACGGTAATGCCATACCTTCCTCACTTCCGCGCTCGACGGCCACCACTCCTTAACTCTTTCGACAGTGTTCGCTTATCTTTACGTAAGTATCGGGAAGTGACGTTAATAAACGAAGAAATGTATTTCTACTACATGTAACTGCTAATTTTACTTAGAAATAAATTTCTTACGGAAATCGTTTCTTAGCTTTGTGGAATTGATCAAGCGCTTGTCCAACGGTGTTGAACAAATGAACTAAATAAAAACTATTTTGATAACTATAATTTTATCAAATGAATATATGTATAAACAGTTACTAACGTGTTCTAAATACATGTTAAAATTAAAAATGCATTAAAATTTACAAAAGAATATTGTCAGTGTACGTTATTATAACACACTTACAACTTATTTTATGGCACATCAACATGTGAATAGGTAAATAATCTAAACTGTATATTATGATGAAATTAATCGCTAAATAATAGGACATTTACATTTGTTCGAGTTAGCCAACAGAGCGTCGACAATCAGAGGTACAGTCAGCGATTTTCAAAGGCATTCACCATATATTTAGACCGACAATATACGTACAGTATGCTCTACCTATGAAGCCGGTAGAACTGTCATACAAAGGGAGAAACGAGCTTCTGGCAACATAATGAGACCTGAAAATTGCATTTCTCCGATAAACACATCACACTGCGGTCGCTTTGTGCGCGCACGCGGACATCGGACGCACGCACGTGGCCCGCACGCGCCCTCCGACCCCGGCGCGTCCCGGCGGCTCGCAGCGGGGACACTCCATCAAATTTCGAGGCCACCCCATCGAAGGTTCCCCAGGGATCGCGAGTCGATTATTTACGCATGCAAATTGAGACTGCACACCCTCGTCGGTGCAACGCAATATTTGGCAGCTCTACTTCTATTGTTGTTGCATGCACTTCGTAGATTTAAAACAGGTTTGATGCGTCGAATGAGGGTGGGTTAAAAAATAATCCTATATGTTCAACTTTTATTATAAACTGAAATACTTTTCTTGGGTTTCCGAAATATTATTATAAATTCACATCGGTGTCTTTTATCAGCGACGTCAACTTATGCCATTTTATTAAATGCAATTTTTAAGGAGCCTTAATCATAAAATCATAAAGTACCTACAGGATTATAAAACAGACTTCAGTACGATCAAGACTTTTTACAAAATAATTGTGTATTGATTGCCTCGATGGTTGTGTTGGCTGCAAGCGCGACTGCCGATCGAGAGGTCCTGGGTTTAAATCCTGGGTCGGATACGATCGGTTCTTTTTCTAACTTAGACTTGCTATTAGAAATTTCTAGTAAAGGCTCGAAGTTTGGATTTGTGCCCGGTGTATAACAATAGATTCACCACGTATTCCATAATGGGAAGTAAACGCAACTGGTGAAACGTGGGAGTGTACTACACTCCTCTGACTACCTCTTCCGGGATTACAGGCGTGATGTTACGTATAAATGTGTACTATTTACAGTGAAAAAAAAAGCGACTTGGTACGTTTTTTGGGGAGTATTAAAGCGGCTTACGGGTGACACAATAATAAATCTCACATCTCTCTATTGTATTATTATATTATTTTAAAGATAAAGGCTGTCGCTTGTAGCTTACCGGCTTATTTCGAATCCCTTTCGAAAATAAAATGTAAAGAAAAACGGACGTTATCACGTTATAAATTTTCTCTGCCATTGTACAATAAAGCCAATAAATTGTCACTCTATACTTCTGATGAAAGGGGGTCGAAACTACCCTTCACATTATAAGAGTTATTTCTGTAGAATTATAGCAGAGAAGGGTGGATATTAAACGCATGGATGTGATACATAACATTGTCTGTCTCGGTTTATTACGTGCGCGAGAAAGAGATGGATGACCATGGGAGATGTTGCATATCTATGAACAAGCAGAGCGCGGTCGACGCAAGGAGGGTGAGTAGTGAACTATAGTTCAATATCGATTATGAGTGTACATTCAGTTGCGAATTCAACGTTGCATGATGATATAAACAGTACAATATAAGTAAGTAGTAACCATAGGTACTATATATGTATATGTGTTCACGCCTAGTTCCCATAGGACTAAGTAGAGGCTGAAGATTTCTGCCAGCTACGGCCCTAAAAACTTCTTTCGCATCTTTTACAATGGCAATGACTTAAAAAGAATAAGGCAACAAAAAAAAAAAGAAACAATAGTTCTTAGTATAATTACGAATCACCTTATTATTTGGTCCGACCAGGTCTTTCAAGTGGTAAGCAGAGAGCACCGAGTGCCAAATATCAAATACTCAAGTGAATGTAATTTATTCTGTGAATGTAATTTACATTTATTACAGAATTTACAAGAACATGCGATTATTGGATGGTAAATAAAAAAATACATAAATACTCACAATTGCACGGCTACACCGCGGGCCAACGGAAATGGCACCTGCGCTCCTACACAACATTAACGCACACACTCGACGCACATTGATTGCTATCAGAAACTAGCGTTAACTGTACTCTTTTGTAACTGTCACCAATCATTATATATGTGCATACTCATACACTTTTACATTACAAAATCGAACACACCACCAATGTAAACGTTTCCCTGTATTTGATTGTATTGTAATGGATAAATTTAAATGAAGCTATAATTGGTCGATTTGTTCTAACTCAATTCGCGTTTAAGACTCATTTATATTTCGAATATGTTGAGTAGCTATTTTCGTAAAATACACATATGTATTTCGCCTATAGCCCTTGAACTTAGATCATGTAATACAACGCGTTAGGAAAGTCACTGTTTTACTCCCAATATATTTTTTTAATTACCTTCTTAGTTTACTAATTTTCTTTCATCATCAACTCTGTGATTGTTCGACTGTTCGACGCGGATGTCCTCTCAGAATGAGAACGTTAAGGTTAAGAACATAACATCAAAAACTTTAGACAACAATATGGTGAACTCTACGACGGGTGAAAGGCTATTTGGTTTAAGGGATATTTTGGGCGATATTGAGTTAAATATATATTCGAAATCAGCGATCTTCACTGATTTCGAACATGTATCTAACTCAATGTAACTAACTAACCCTTTCCTAAGTTGTGTAGATATCCTAAGGTTGTCTTCACTGTTACCGTTATTTGAACACAGAACCCCTAAAGTGGGAGGTTGAATTCTAAACCACTAAGCTATCAATCGATACTGTGACTGGCTTACTTTATGAGGATAAAATTGTTCCATCAATAAATAAGTACTATAAAGTTCTTTCGCATGGAATAATCACATATGATTAGCTGGTTTGTGGACGGAAGTCGTGAGTACATGCGGGTCCGGTGCACGCTGCCTGGCGTATACCGCAGTGCAACGGAAATTACACGCGCGGTCATGCCAACGAACATGCACCGCATTGTATCCTGTCGAAATGGCCGGCCCTAATGGTATCTTCGGTCTACATTCGAAATTCAAACATATTTAAGTGTACTTTTGGTTTCTTTACGTATTTAACAGCAATCGTTATTACTTTACTTGAACAATAAAATTACTTACTTTCCTTATTTAAATAACTGTCAGAAAAAGATAGAAACACAACGAACAATATCGATTAATTTCAATAACATGTTCACGGAGTCGTTAAGTTAATCAGCCGTAATCTAAGACTGATAAACGAAAGACTAATATTCTTCGTAGCGGTGTTATCAATATTTCAATTTACAATTAAATGTTACAATACTACTTTACGTAACAATTATCGCATCGCGTTGTGCAACGGAAACATAATTAAATTATATTCTGTTATGGAATATAAGATCTCTCAGGCCAAAAAAAACGTGTGTGTGTACCTACTTATGTAAGCACGTAAGAAGTTATTCTTCTTTGGCATAACAAGATAGAAATCTTTCTAAGAATTTTATCCTTCGCGTAATCCTATGTTTGTAGAAAAACGACACTAATAACAGAAAATTAATTTTTCCGGACTTTAATAATTATTATTTATAT
>DVPG01000291.1:0-10628 GCA_018239085.1 Yanguna spatiosa spatiosa
CATAAATATTTATTTTGGGTGGGAATTGAACCCACGACTCCCGGCGCAACAGTCAGGTTCACTAACCATTGCGTCAACGGGCCATTCAACATTTGACATTTTCGCAAAATACAGTCTCTGTAATTTACTTGAACTGTGACATACGACTATGCCGTTGACCGCCTAAGTAACAAAGCGAGAGAGAGAGAAATATGATGTGGAACGGATTCGAATAATTATTAGTGAAACCAACAGCTCAGTTCCATTTACATAGAGCTGTTGTCTTTGAATGTTATCTTTGAAATAAGTAACGCTTAGATCGTTTAAGCTGGTCAGGTTTTGAATAATTGTAATAGAGAGTGCAGTATAGATGGATACTAACTTTAGTACATTTTTTATTAATAAATTAAATTAGACGAACAGACTGTCGGCTATCCGATGGTCTCTTTCTCTCTCCTTCAAAGCCGGCAACCCATTGTCCACTCCTCGGGTGTTGCAAATATCCATAAGCGACAGTGAGCACTTACCATCAGGTGGCCCGTTTGCCTGTTTGTTAGGTTAAATGTAAAAAAAAATAGTAACCGTCCCCTATAAACATTAGTAGCCAAATCTGGTATTCGAATTGAAAAATTTTTACGCTTTTCTTGTCCTCCAAAAATACCTTCATGGTTCATTGAACAGGCAAGAAAATTCCCCGTAAAATGAAGTTGATGTTGATGAGCGTACGAGGACAAGGACACTGTCAGTTTGTGTTAAGTCGAAACGTGATCATAGGCGGACGGGTTCATAGTCAACAAAAAATTAGTATGCAGCTCATATTTGCGTATGCACTGTGACCCTTTGAAATGCATACGATCGCGCATACTGATGTCGACTTGTCTGCGGCTATTGACTATAAAATGATGTGGCACGGTATACGTGCTTCTGTGGTGCTTTTGACGCTCTACGCAGTTCAAGTAAGTAGAATACCCTAATAAAAATACCAGTACGTATAAAAAATATTTTTTTGAAGTTCTTTTATAAGTGATACAAAAACAAAATCAATATATGCCTTTTCAACAAATCATTAGAAAAAGTTACAAAAAACTTTTTCTGTAGGCTTTTCTATGATGTTTTTGGTCCGGACAATCCCTTACTTTGGACCAGCAGTAGTCTGCCATCATGTGCCGATCCCATCGACCTTGGTATCTTTCTTCTATGATCCTTATGTCGTGGTGAAACCGTTCTCCTTGTTCCTCACTGTAGTCGCCAAGGTTATCCGGGAATCTGTCTAAATGGCTATGCAAAAAATGCAATTTAATGATCATATTAGCGGCTAATCTATTAAAATTTTGAAGCATTTTAGCAATAATTTCTCAATATTCTGGTGCTTTATAGTTCCCCAAAAATTGTTTACTACTAAAACAAAGCATTGCCGATGAGTGTCGATTTGTGTCATATGGTTTACAAATTCAGTATTTTATAAGACTTGCGGTCCGTCGAAGATGCTTGCTTTTAATTTTTCCATAATCGGGGCTGGAAATTTTTCATACACATATTTTGTAACTTCGAGGTGTAATAGCTTATTAGACAAATTGTTGTAATTAAATACAGATAAGAAAACTTAGTGAGGGTAATCCAAATTTATTACAACTGGAGGAGGTTAGTTTCAATATTTTCATTGATTTATTATGTCACGTTTATCTCATGGACCACAGTAAATTCAATAAAGTAAACACAAACTGTGTATGTCTATAACAAGTAACAAAAACGTACCATCACGCCTGTAATGCCCGAAGAGGTAGGCAGAGGAGTGTAGTATTACACCCCCACGTTTCACTAGTTACGTTTAGGTCCTATTATAGAGTAGAGCCTATTACCATACACCGGGCATGAATCCAGACTCCGAGCCACCACTAGAAAATCACAATTCGAAAAATCTAATAGCACCTCACCCGGGATATGAACCGAGGACGTCTCGATCGTCAGTCGCGCTTGCAACTAGCAGGATCAACGAGGCAGTTGTTTCATTTTAATGAAACCGTTATTGCCTGATATACTGTAGGGATTCCCATTATTACGATTGTGTTTGCTGGAGGAGGTCCGTAGATTCTATCATCCTTGTGTCCATTTCTCGTTCTGCTGACGGTCGGTACCTACTGCATAGTCACGGTGGGACACGATCGTTACTACACCACAGGTCGTTTTTTCATCATTTCTTTAAACTGAAACATAACTCAACAGGCGAAATGCAGTACAATATGTATTCCAAGTGATATCGAAAGTTGGGTTAAAAGGAGAAAGCGGACTATCATATGTTTTCTCATTAAATTATTACAAATAGATCGTGTAAGAAAATCTTCGACAGCTTGTTCGAAGTGGTTATTCAACATGAACTAACGCTGCATATTAGTTGTAAGAAACTTGGGGCCCGGAGATTCCTGATAGACTAAGTTTGTTACTCCTTAAATTACTTTGGTTGTGCTCGAGGTGTGATTGGAACCGAAATGCCTTAATTAGATCGTCCGTATATATTGCATTACGTGAGATTGATCATATGTGTATTTAGTCGTTCGTTATTAACGTGTAGAAAAAACTAATTACGTAACACCACGCCTGTAATCCCCGGAGAGGTAGGCAGATAAATGTAGTACTACACTACTAAGTTATACCTACCAGTTACGTTTAGGTTCCATTATGGAGTAGCTGGTGAGCCTATTGCCATATATCGGGCACCAGTCCAGACTCCAAGCCACTACTAGAAAATCTGAATTAGAAAAATCTAGGAGTACCCGACCTGGGAACCGAATTTAGGACCTCTCGATCGGCAGTCCCGCTTGCAACCAACACAACCAGCGAGGCAGTCATTCAAAAAACTAAGTCAAAACAATTCAGGCATATAATTTTATATATTCCATCTTACATTGATACCTGGACTTTAATAAACAAAATGTTATATTTCAATTACCTGGATAACATTTCAATTACTACTCACACGTGAAGGGAAAATTAAATTAATTCACAAACGGATCTCTGTATCTTGGGCAGATAACAATGAACCTTGCTAAATAATTTAGATCACCCTTTCGCGGTTTAGAGCGTGTTATAAGTAAACTTTCACTCTGACAACTAGTGGCTAGTGAGCGAGCAGAGGTTAAATAGTCTACACTCCATTTAATTAAATGTATACATTTTGTCTACCTACAGAATCGATCCAAATAAAATAATATTATATTAACGATAACATTAAATAATAATACAAAAAATATTATTTACGGGCACCCATCATACAGACATTTGATTCCAAACTAGGCAAGGTTTTTAGTTTTGACCAGATAGACACATACATAAATAGTCTCGGAATACAACTCGTGCTTTTCAAACAAATATGCATCCCGTATGACAATCGGACCTACAATAAGTTCACTAACCTTTGGTCTAAAAGGCTAATCATAAAGTAGCATCAAAGTTACAGAAGTCTTATATGCATTGGATAGCTCGCCACATTATTCATCGTAACAAATTCATGCAATATCGGAGAAGGCGGAAGTTCATTCAAATGTCATTTCATAAATTGCTCAAATCAAATAATATTGCGCTATAGTTATTGGGGTAATTTAAGCCCGCTTAATAGGAAGTCGGTCCGGTATTACTTGGCAAAACAACGGTTACATTTCAGTACAACAGAGGCGGTAATGAGCGTGTTTTTCATTCAACCCTCGCACGCTACGGCGATGTCCGGGTGTGGCCAATAAAAAACAAAGTAACAGAAGGCTGCTTTAATGTTTTTTTCTCTATTTGTAGAGCAACATGTCTATAAATACGGTTTTTTCGACTCCTATATTGCTATAGAAAGTATATTTTAAAAATAAAATATAAATAAATAACATATTGCATTTCCGCACGATAAATTCAATTTCAGTTATTAAATTACTGAGTTACACCAACAAGGCTAACATTGTCACAAGTATATAAAATAGGAATATTCATCATCGATAGGCAAGTGTCATCTCACTTACAAGTGTGAACAGTGAGCTGGAAAGCAATAAGAAATATACATTTGCTGTAACTTCATAAAATAGAAGTCTGGATTTAAAATAGACTGCCTCGTTGGTCGTGTTGGTTGCACGCGCGACTACCGATCGAGTGGGCTTGGGTTCGATGCCCAGGTCGGGTACCATTAGATTTTTCTAATTTAGATTTTCCAGTAGTGGCACGGAGTTCGGATATGTGCCCGATATATGGCAATAGCCTCACCACCTACTCCATAATGGGACTTAAACATAACTGGTGAAACGTGGGAGTGCAATACTACACTCTTCCGCCTACCTCTACGGGGATTATAGGCGTGATGTTACGTTAAAATTATCATCATCAGCCTGTTCCGGTGCACTGATGGACATATGCCTCCCCAATAGCATGCCACTAAGCTCAATCTTCTACTCTTCGTTACCAACCACATCAACTGCTTTGAAATCTCATGGCAGTAATTGTACAAGTATAATAGTCGGTGTGTGACTATCCAACAAATGGAAAGCAATGGTAACGGCCAATGCAAAATTCTATTTCGTTATCACAAACCTTTTATAATTTCTCCGCCGAACACGAGTTTCCTGCCAGAATGAGAATTGTTAAGGCATCTCGTTAAATCGCTCTTTTTGGCGTTTTGTGGCTATTAAATCTTTACGCGAAAACGGGGACTTCCCATATGTAAATAACTTAATATTGTAAAGTATAAATTTATAATAAAGTTAATATTGTAGTATACCTAGTGCAGATAATTTGTTTTATTTGTATTAATACGAGTCCAATATCGCTGCCCTGCAATACTCCATGTGTAAATGGGATAAGTATTTTAAACTCTGTACTTTTGCTTAAGTTATTTATAATCCTTTCAATCAGTAAGTAAATAACAAGTTTCAGATAACTTATATTATATAATAATAATAATATACATTGAGACCATTACGTCCTTATTACGTTTATAAATAAACATTGTAACTGCAGCATGTTACATCTTGTAAAG
Organism: Yanguna spatiosa spatiosa; assembly: GCA_018239085.1. Lineage (NCBI taxonomy): Eukaryota > Metazoa > Arthropoda > Insecta > Lepidoptera > Hesperiidae > Yanguna > Yanguna spatiosa. The sequence continues at coordinate 4,985 of DVPG01000291.1, forward strand.
CAAACGATTGGAGTGCGAATCTGGTTCCTGGCACATCTGGTTTCGCAGTTCAATGACATCTCGAGATAATCCTGATATACGTATACCCCAGGGCCCACAAACCTGTCCAGCGAGCGTCCCTGGAGCGATGCCCGTGAACCTCGTAAATGCAATATGTAATTCTGTTAAGTTTCGTATGAAAGGATGAATTCACGGACACCTGGCCATACATGTTTGGATTCTATTAATATTTTAACTTCACCGGTATCAAAACATGTCTTCACATGATTTCAGAAATCGAAACCCAAGGGACTTCAGTGTTATGTATTCTGCATTATGAAATGAACAAAAAGCATCAAATTATTTTTAATAACTTCAAAGACTAGACGTAGTTTAATATACTATTACAAATAAGGCAAGCAGTTTTAGAATTTTGCTTGGCAAAAAAAAAGGTTTTATTAATCGCATTGTTCTACTAATTCAATTCGTTATGTCGGTAGTGGTATTAATTTTTGGAAAAAAATATTTAAAATGTATCGCATAATGAATACGTATATGTACATATGTATTCGTTTAAAAATCATTATATTAGCTTAGCGGTTGACATTCCAAACCCTACTTCCCTTTCTGGTGTGAATCTTATACTTTAGTTAAGTAACATTTACCGTATTTCAAACAGAAAATTGTTCTCCATTATCCATAATTTTCTATTAAGCTTTTAAAATGTTTCAGGGTTCTATTGATGGAGTGGTAGATGGTAGCCTTAATCATAATAATTCTGTAAGGAGATTCATGTAAAGTGGTAGGATATGAATGTGTTGCCAGTAAATGTATATGTATATGTTTATCGGTATAAAAAAGTAACGCGTTACATACTAAGGTTATTTATCAAATGAATCCAGAAAAGTGTTTCGATAAAATGTTTATACCTAAAGAAATGTTAAATGAAAAAAAAAATTACTTCATGCACTGACAAAACCGTCATAAAATAAATTGCGAAATATATTGGAGTAACTATAGTATCATTTAAGACGCTAATAAAATCTCAGAAAACATTAACCTCATACATCACTGGGAAATTTAATTGATTAAAAATCTATAATGTTTTATGCTGTGGTAAAATGTTAGCTAACATTAAATTCGGAAATAAAAATACACGATACATTTATTAGTTTTTTTATTGACATTTCATTATTTCTCACATTGTGTTTGTACGCTTGATGTAATACTATTTATGAACGAATTCTAAATGACACTTATACAATGACAGTCGATAAATAAAAAAAGACAATAGGTATAACGTATTTAAAATTGAAAAAACAAAACGCGCGAAGCTACTGGCAAGTGTGATAATAAAAGTCGTGCAATAAAAAGATTTGAGCATTTCATGAATTAATTACTAAATTGTACAATTCTTCATGATACTAACGATAACTATATTTGAGACCTTTGACTTATATGTAACTTACATTAAATCACATTCACAATAGCTTCCCTCATGCGGCACTGTTGCCTAAACCCATGTTCATAGCGTTTAATAAGTCACCGTTATCTGCATCGATCTCCCAGGCGAATAAACCGCCAAGCTTGTTATTTCTTACATACTTTCCTTTTTCAATAACAGATCTCGCATTGTCGTATGTAATCAGATCACCAGTGGACGGCCTGAACACATACGGAGCTTGAGCGACGCTATCGTAATGGAATTCCCATTTGCCCTGAGCGATTTCGTTCGCTACCTCCCGATAGTCTACTACGCCATCTTGCCACGTACCCTTAACAGGGCCAGAGGCGTTACCAGTAAAGGGTATGTCATCTTTATAATCGTGAACACCAGTCCACCCTCGACCGTACATAGCTACACCTACTACCACCTTCTTGGGGTTGACTCCCTGAGCTAACAAATACTTAACTCCGAAGTCAGTAGTGTAAGTTTCTTTTGGATTCCATGCTGGGGCGTATAGAGAAGTTTGATGACCTAAAGTGTCATTGGACCAGGCGCCTTTGAAGTCGTAGTTCATGAAGAATATGTGGTCCATGTAGTTTTGGGCACGGCTGTAGTCCACAACCTGGATTTTGTCCCATCCAGCGCTTATAGCTGAAGTCAGCTCGTATTTCTTACCGGTGGCAGCAGATAACTCGTTGAGCATTTCTCGAAGCTCCTTCATTAAGAGAACGTAGACCTCACCGTCTTTAGGCCCACCCAGGTCAGGGTTAGCGCCTTTACCACCAGGGAATTCCCAATCAATGTCGACACCATCGAAGAACTTCCATGTCATAAGGAATTCCTTGACCGAATCTACGAAACGGTCTCTCTTGACTTTGTCGTCAAAGAAGAAGAACGGATCAGCAAGAGTCCAGCCTCCGATAGAAGGAAGGATCTTTAAGTCGGGTTTGGCCTGTTTCAAGGACATCAGCTGGCCGAAGTTGCCTTTGTATGGTTCATTCCACGAGGACAGACCTTTCTGGGGCTTTTGTAAGGCAGCCCAGGGGTCATGAATGGATACCTCGAAGTCCTCTCGTCCACTGCACGATCTTTGCAATGCTTGGAAACTTCCTTCAATTTCTTTTAAACTGTCATTGATGCCATCTCCACCACAAATCGGAATAAATCCATACAGAAGATGAGTCAGATTTGGGATTGGAATGCAGTCCACGGGGAACTTCCTGGGATAGACACCCCATTCAACAAAGTAAGCTCCTACTACTTTTCCAGATGTCTGCTTGAAAGGCTTATTTTTCTCCCCCATGGAGTATTCCAAAGGTGGTAGGTGGCTTCCATCAGTGTCAGCCACCACGATCTCTGTGGGATCACTCGAGCTGCACCCATCAGAATTGCAAAGCTGCACCGTCATTTGGTATCTGCCACCCTTCTGCACTGGAAAGGTCGCTGACCCTGACGCGCTAGAGGGTCCAGACCACATCTCCTTGCCATCGAAGAGTACTTTCGCGGTATCCGCTGGATCTCCGGACCACACATTCCACGTGACAGCAACATCAGCCGAGTCTTTTCTTTTGACGAGCTGGTTGTACGCCGTGGCTGCTTGGTTGACTTCCACGATCGCGAAGGTCCTCTCCCCCCACCCGAGGGACGGCTTCCCCGGAGGGCCGCACTGTGCAAGCGCGAACAGTCCAGCTCCGAAGAGCACTGCCAAAGTGAGCTGCCTCATACCGGTTCTAAAATGAACAAACAATTATAAAATGAGGCGTGTATTCCACATTTGAGTGTTGCCACAAAACTGAACTCGCATCTCCGAGTTAATCTTTTATATACGTGGGGTATAGTAGGCCAACCGCTAACACGAGGGAGTTTGTGCGGAATGTCGCTGTGATTATAAGATGCGTAATAAAATACGTTAGCACGGTTCCAATATCCCGGCCAAGATAGCGGTCAAGGTGACACTCGCCTTAATCGTCACTTCCTAATGATTTTGGATATTCAGTAATCGACTCGGGATTTACGACTATAGATATGACCACATATTTTTCTAAGAGTCTTATCTCTGATGAGGCGTTCGCATTGGGCGGACGTGAACTGAATTGCTTTAAAATATATTATATTAAAAACCAGTTTTAGTTTGAGGCAACGATAAGTCTGTCCTGATTGTTTATCTGTGGTCCCATAGCGGGCCCGTCTCTAGTAATAATATGCAAGCGAAATTGTTTGTCTGTCCTTTTCTCACGTCACAATATAGCAACGCTGTTATCTTTTGCATTGTACTACAGTTTAAAAAGTAACTTAAAATGGGGTATATTCATAAAGCGGATTTTTTTCCAAAAATATGTCTCAAATGTTTCAATTTATGCTGTTTACGAGATCCAATTTTTTAAAATCAATTACACATGGCATTTGTGCGTGTGTGTTTATTTTTATTTAATTATTTGTTTCTACTTATCGGGCATTATATGAACATCAGTACCGTTATTCTGGGTGCAAATAAAAAAAAATATTTCATTGTAATGTTTAGAAAAAGAACACGAATACAAACGTTTAATGTGGAAGTATTAAGATTCTAGAATACATAGTACAATTTAAAATAGATATGATTAAATATTAGTCAGAAACCATAACCATATCGTGAAACGATTTAACCAAATAACATGATAAATCTTAGGCGTACGGTTCTATTAAAGACGATCGTCAATTTAAATTAAAATCAAGTGTCTAAATTGAAAGAAAACAAGTTTAAATTTGCATTAAATGCGTTTCTTGTATTTATCTTATGTTTGCTTCGTTTTTGTTAGGGCTGTTATACATGGTAAACGATTTTACGTACCACTAAAGCGCGGGAAAAGGAATAAAAATTTGAGAGTTATAGTGGCTCTTAGTACTAACCTAATTGGGTGTACTTCCATTTATTCTATACACTGACATAGTTTTAAGAATATCTACTAACAAAGAAACACTAAATTGAGATGAAGCAAATAATTAGTATTAAATTATTATTAGTTTGTGCTCACCCCAATTTAATAGTGGCACCTAAACGTAACCGGGAGTGTACCACACTCCTCTGCCTACCTCTTCGGGAATTATAAGCCTGAAGTTACGTTTATATAACCATTAATTACAGGCTAGAATTAAGAATATCGCAAAAAAAGTTTACACAACCATAATCACTGTAAAATGTCGATTCGTGTTGTTTACTTCGTTTGCACAAGTGAACAGAACGCATTGTGATAATGATAATATATATATCGACAATCCTGTGATAACCAATGATAAGTAATAAGTTTCATTTATTTATCGTACCCGATAAATGAATCACACAGATTTATTTCGTAAAAAACATACATTTAACGGAATTACACTTAGTTTGCCTTTATCTGTTATTATTAACTTTCCTAGGCATTTTGTTAGTCATTCTATCAGTATGTCTAGTACCTTTTAATATAAGGCTCAAAACAGAAAACGATAAATTTATAACATCACAACGGGCCTTAAATTTCTTCTTATGTCATTAAAATAACAGCGTACAGACCACTGAATAGTATGTTTGCTACAACCCACACATATATCGTAACTGTACAACGTCGAAGTAAACTGAAGTTGCATTGAAAACAAATCGCCAACGCCGTACTCCGTCTTAGGAGTGGGTAAAACTCTAATTTAGTCTATCTACCTACGATATGATTCCGTCTCCAAATCTTAAAGAAATTTAATTTAGCTGTGAAGCTTAGGAACAAAATCATGGCCATGTGGTCGTGTTGATTGGAAACTCGACTGTCGATCAAGAGGTCCTGGGTTTAAATCCCGGGTCGAGTACTATTAGATTCTCTGCCTGCCTCTTCGGAGATTACAGGCGTGGATTTTACTTTATAAAAAGTAAACTTATATGTACATATGTATATGTCATTGCTATACCCGTCTTTTATCTACAATGCTGCACAGCGGTAGAAATAATGAAGGCAATGAATACTGCAAGTATAGTTTTGCCACGTATAATATAAAAAACTAGCGCGCTTTTCCTGAGTTTTCTGCAGTGTATTCACACTCCATATCAACTTCCCGTTTGAGTTTAATATCAATTATATTTTCAGTGGATTCAATATGCAAGTTTTAAATTAAGTGTTTGGATTTTACATACATACATACATATCCTCACGCCAAGTCCCTTACGGGGTAGGCAGGGAGCACGGAGTGCCAAATATCTCTATCCTTACAGAC
>DVPG01000292.1:0-10620 GCA_018239085.1 Yanguna spatiosa spatiosa
CGGGGATTACATTCGTAATGTCACATTCTATAGCAACCTCTAGTACTAATTGGCTTACTTACTCAAATTCACCACTAAAGAATGTGGAAAACGGATGAAATGTTGTATTATTTCGAATTATTTCAGTTGCCATGGAAACGGCGTAGCGCGCAACAATCGCTTTTCATTAAACCATCGCCATTTTGTTTCGCTGACTTATCAACTCACCGGCCAGCGTGAAGTCATGCAGTCGGCGATTTATAAGTCTAACACAATAAATCAATATTTGAGACGGGAAAGCACCCTTTCTATTTGCGCAAATGCAATTCATTCGACTTATACATGATGCATGGAACGGGCAGCGGTCGGCGAGTAAATACGACGAATTCGATCGGGGGTCGCAGAATAATGCACATGCCATAAAAATTTTATACTTACCGACTACACTTACGTAGTGGTTGCACTCATTAATGTAGATGAAGTTGAAATTGTTGGCAATAAAAGTGCGTGGACGGATGAGCTCAAGGAAATTTATGCGGTGGTATTGTTTTTATCAGATTAAATTTTTTTATTGGCTGTATCTATTACATTTGAGTCGATATATCTGTAAAGTTTTGTAAGCATAGAGATATTTGGCACGCGGTTCTCTAGGCTTCCCTAAGGAGCTTTGCGCGATCATAACATATAATAATAAATATTTGTTTTATATATAATAATATAAAAAGCAACAAAAAATTAAATAAATATCATAAATGATGTACTATGTCTGTTTATTTGTTGCAATAAAACAATTGTAAAAAAAATTATATATATATATATATAAAGCGGTCTCGTTAAAACCCAAACAATGACATAGAATTTTTTAACCCCTTATTTTACCCTTTTAGTAGTAGATAATTAAAAAAATCCTTTAAACAGTACAACCAATGGTAAAACCATATAATAATACATATGTATATTAAAATAAATTCTACCACGAATGCACTTATCTTAAGCAGTATTATAGAGAAATAATTAAATGCAGTTATTCGAACAGCAACCGACATAAAATATGCAGTACACGCGATAATTGAGCCTATTATAGGTAAAATTCAATGAACTAATACATTACAGGTCTGTCGGTACTATGGAAAGTCAACCGACATTGGAACCAATGGCACTAATGCAATTAAATGCATTTGACACAACTAATCTGTTAGTGACATTCCTGATATTTCGTGACGTTTTATTGGTATGCGAATACTTTGATCTCGCCGCTTTTCGTTTACTATTACCAATTAGATGCGACGTGCGCTACGCGTGACTGTGTAGGGCTGTCAATTACGTCGAGTTCGGGATTAAATATTAAGGTGTGTTTTGATATTCGGGTATGGCTAGCAAAAGAGAATTCAATGTGATATTTTATCTTCATGTGGATATCATTCATCAGCCAGGGTTGACTGGCAGATAATGCCATTAGGCATTAAGTTCGCCCTTGTACCCCTTAGTTTAAGGTGTGACATAAAATAAATAAATAAAAATGTGAAGATTCTTGTAACTAATTAAATATATCGAAAAAAATAATTCATTGATACCTTTTTCTTTTATTATACCTAATGTTCACCGACACCTACGACCACGTGTAGCATCAGAGAGCTCTTTTCACGCCTTTCTTAATGACTGTACCTTCATAGAACTTCAAGCTCACCATTTGTTCCATTTTATAGCCAGTATAAATAAAATTGTACCAGTAAACTAAAATTTGTAATCCAAATCAACATATATCGAGTCACAAAATAACTGTCCTACTTCTTCCATAGCAATAAGAGCTCCTAAGCCGCAGTGATCATAAAGAAGGGCAGACCTATATACGCCAAATACGCTAACGAAATCGAATGAAACTTTTTAAATCGAGTCCAGTGGAGACGGGAAGACTCCCGGCGCGAGTAATCGTGTAATCGAATATCTCGTATTCGAGCGGATATTGAATTTTCCCGCGCTCATTCCGGAAGTAGTCGCGGCCGTTCCTTCGATCTGATTGGTCGACGTCCCGGCGCCATGGTTTTTATCTTGTTTATGTTGTAACACTGTTTGATCGAATGAAAAACATTTTCTTTGACCGTCTAAGCGTTTCGGTTATTTGCTGATACATGAGCAGCCGAATTCTGTTTGAAAGAGTTGCTTACGTTTTTATGTAGATAATTTATTTCAGCCAGAAACCTTTTTGATTGAACAGACCTTCCACCCAATCTTCTCTTAAAACAAAACCTCGTTCTGGAATACGTTTTTTCACATTTCTTCACATATCTATAACAAAAGTCGCATTTTTACAACGGAAAACCAAGTGCAGGATTATTAACTGAACTAACATCATATTGACAATTATCGGTTGAATGCCACAAGTTATTAAATATATATTGACAATTATCGGTTATTGGCATATTGACAATTATCGGTTGAATGCCACAAGCTAATTCTGTTTACAGAGTTCTGCGATCTTATAAATTAAAAAAAAACTTAACAACGTAACAGCACACCTATTATCCCCGAAGAGGAAGGCAAAGGAGTGAGTATATTTATCTTAGTAGGACCTTAATTGAACAAAAAAACTACATATAATGATAAAAATTAAATGGACCCAAACACATATTTGATTTATACATGCCAATACACAAGAGATACTCTCTTATAATTGTCAGTCAGCTGAAATGCGACTTGCGTGTACGGAAACATAAGATTGATCATCTCACATCACTGCGATGATAGACGTGATATAATAGATAACATTGATGGTGATCAATGGACATGTGTTGACGTCAATTTCGCTGAGTGCCAGCGCGATGCCATAACAAACGGTTGGATCAAAGAAGGCGATAGGTTTTGCGTAAGGGCGTTAATCTTATTAGTACTTGGGAGGGAAAGCAGTCATAATTGTCGACATTTTAATGTAAGCAACTTTCATGTTCTATTTAAAAATAGATCAGGTGGTTTTGAAGAGGAAATAATTTTCGATTTCATTGCTAGATCACCGCTAATACAGTGATGAATGAATAGAAACTATTGTAATTTTACATTTAAAACTTAATCTAATTTTCCTAATAGCTTGCAACTCCATTAATACGATGATGAATTCTTAATGACTACTGACGCTTCCAAACACGGCTCGCTTCTGGATAATTCAAATGAGCCATTATTATACGAGTAAAAATAGATGATATTATTATTAAACCGAATGAATATAAGCATAGAAATTATAACAACGCTGTTGCCAGAGGCGGGAGCTAACTGAGTTATGGCGCCTTGTAATGGCCCGGGGGATAAAATTGGCTTTGGTGATACGCTAACGTTTTGACATCCTCGTTTCAAGAGCCGTTATAATTCTTCCATAACCTCCACAAAAGCTTCTATGATAATTACGTTATTAACACACGCATTAGATCCTTTACAAAATAGCTATTTTGTGCTCGCACCCTTTGTGGATAATCTTTCGGTAGAAAATTGTTCTGATCTTGTTTTATGTTTTCACCGCTTTAAACCTTGATGGCTTGAGATTAATGATCCATTACATCATTAACTTCATGAGCGTCTCCTGTGTGGATCTGAAACGTCTTTTAGAAATGTACTCCCGTATAGATAACATTATATACGTACATACATTCCTTACGCTTGCATGTTTATTGCATATGCTCATTATTTTCAAAAATGACCTGTATTTTTGTTCAATATGCAAGTTCAATTTTTAAATAAAATTTTTCTTCTCGCCGAAATATATTGGTAATCGATTAGATTTTTTTACATATGTATGATATTTTTACAAGGTAAGAGTTTTTTGTAGGATATGAAGTTAGCAAAACGTGTATGCTGCTAAATTTTTCTCTCATTGAAGGATGTAGTAGGCAGATATTAAGTTTGAAATCTTTCCAACTTTTTGTCGGAAGTCATAACTCAAATACATATTACGTGATAATTAATAACACTATAGAAATCTCTTCAATTTATTAAGCATTTTAGTCAAACAATAACGATTATGTTAGATAGAATTAAATTAAATATTATATCGTCAGTACTTAACAATTACAGCAATTGATTTGGAAACAATCGGAATGGAAATTTCTACTATTGTTTCCATAGACGCATGAAAAATAAACAGGATTTTTAAAGTGTATATAAGATACGGCAAAATAATTCTAATAAACATATAATATAGTACGTAGGAAGCAGTAATAGGCAGTTTCATTTTCCTGCCAAGTGTCTTACGTAAGCAGTAACTAAGTTTGTGAAATTTTACGAACAGAGAGATTGCGTTTCAGTGCGGCTTCACATAAAAGTTTTCCAATTGTTCTACTTCTGAACTAGCTGCCAGGGAACAGAACTACCCTGGTATTCTTTTCTAACAGCTACGTTTATGTATTAATAAGTTATTTTTGTATGATGTACAGTTAAACAATGAAGCAACTAACAAATAACAGCAAAAACGTATATGTACGATTATAATTAAAAGCTAAATAGACAACGTCAATGAACAACGGATAATTAATATTTAACAGAGTGGAAGCCCATTTAACGTCAGAACAATTCCAATTAAATATGAAGGTATTTCCATAGCACAGAGAGAAGACAACAGAAAATGTGTACATTATTTATGAGAATATACAAGTTCAACTGCAATAATAATACATGCAAGAGTAAAGGCTTTGATAAATTTGTAGATATTTACAGAAAAACAGGACAATTCATCATTCACTAGTTTATACCACAATGAAAGCAATAAAAACAAACTGAATTAAAATATTCACATAACACATAAAAAAGCAAAAGTATACGTTTTTGGTAGGTACGTTACGCAATTGGTCCCAATTATCATCGTTAATCATTATCATCATCATCGTCTATCAATTCACAGCTGTACATGAACCTGCCTTAATAAGTACACTGTCCGTAGTTTGCTACATTCAGTATCTAGATCTAGCAACTTAAATACATCCGATAGACAGGTTGCCCTGGAACAGCGAGATTAGTTAGTCTCCACACTTCCCCTAATAGTGAGGACAGACGTGTGATGTTCCACATTTTGCACAATTACGAACCTAGCTAAACCTAAGTAGGCAATAAAAGTTAAATTTTATTTGTACTTAGCGAAATATACTAATGTGTTGCGTATACCACGCAAAGATACCACCCCAGACAATGTCACAACAACGACCGCGACATTAATGATATATCTTTGTAAGCAGAACGAAGAAAAAAATATATTTCTCGACAAATAACTTTGATTTACAGGCTGCTTCGCGGCACAATAACGCTTTTTTTAACGGCGCATGTATGAGAGGCGGGAATGCGTGTAATAAAGCTGGAATTTATATCTCACAACTTATTAATTGTACGTGAGGTACAATTTATTGCAACAATATACATTTTCACTTGATATTTGCTGAATTATATTAATCGAACAAAGCAAGCGTCGATTATGTATTGTGGATTTGACTCTGTAGGCAAATATGTTCACAAAAATAAAGTCTCAATAGTTCTAAATTAGCAAAATCAAATGGGACACACATCAACGCAGTACCGCCGACATACGAGTAGCCATACCATAAAGTCATGTTAGAAAACCAACGATAGCGAAATTTAATAAGCTGTATTTATACATATAGATTTTTGATACTAAAAAGCAGCGAAACCAAAAAACAAAAGCACATCAAATAAGCAACACCAACGAGAAATACGTAAAAATGTTCATAATACTAACATGATTGACACCGGAGACCCTGGTCTTGTTCAATTTAGATAAGTTGGTGCCCATCCGTAGCCATTAATGCCAGTCCTCCTCAACAACGTCTATTCAAATTGAACTTTAGCACCGTACACATAGAGTTAAAATTTATACGGCCACAGTTTAACGAATGTCCGGTAAAATATTTGGCACAGCTAAGAGCACAACGTCGGGACAGTCAGTTCCTTTCACTATCACAGTCTTTCTTATATTACTGAACACAGTCTGTAAACGAACTTAAGTCTTTAATAAGAGCCACTTGGTTTCACGGAAGCTGAAAACAAAGCGACAGTTAAAGAAGAAAATATACACAAAATAAAAGTGAGAAAAATGAAAGTAAAAACAGATGCGGAGATATTAAAGGAGAGTGCTCAAACGTCGATATGTGACGGCGTGTTATAACATCAAAAGCATGAGTGAGTCGTTTTGGATTTGTTTATTTACGTTGCTATGCAATTTTTTTTTTAAAGAATGATACCAGCATTGACGAATACTAACATAACATAGGCCTTTTGAATATGACCTAACAAATATGTAAATATTTAAGTACAATATAATTATTGAGCGACGAGATAATGGCTAGTGCTTAATTGAATCTGAAAAATTATGATTTGCGATAGATTCTTAAAATAATATTCAATTAAACACCATTTTTAAATGGTAACTTTCAGTATTATTTTGTTCTTTATAGGTCACCCATGGTTTACATGTTCGCGCTGAGACGAATCATTAAGAGCAAGGCAGACGCTTTCATTCAGCTCTGTCCCGCCCACGCCAGCGAGTGGGTGAACAAGTAAATGAATCAATGCGGCCCTATCAATGAATTGCATTTGACTTTCAAATCCGTTATTCCTTTGATATATAAGTTCTACTTTCAGGTCTTTAGCATTCACAGTCAAAACATAGTTTTTTTTTTATGTCAATCGATTTCGTATTTTTCTTTTTTAGTTACGCATTGTCTCTAAATGTGCTTTTTAGTAGATTGACACTGTAATTTAAATTTAAGATTGGATAGCGATTTTTTATATAAGGTAAAAAAAATTTCATGGTACTTCTAATTATCGTTCTGGAGAACCAATTGTCTGCTGTAAATCAATTTCTCAAAAGGAAGGAAATCCTTGGGATATCTACTTCAGGTATGTATATTTAAATTTATTTTTTGTATCAGATGTCTTACTTAACAGCAATAAAGTGCCAAATAGTTTGCAATTATGTCACAATAGGATAACAAAATCGCCGCCCGTTTCTAAATCAACAAACTGGTGAATGCACAAAATTAGATTCCCATTTACATAAAACTAATGTAAGTGCAATAAATAATGCACAAACACGAATTACACCCTTAATTACCATGTCTATCTGACAATCTATGGGGTTCAGTAAAACCGGTGAGTCATCTACTTTAACCTTAGTTGCCATGCGTTTTGGTAATAGCGCTTTCGCGTTTGCAAACTGATATCAATTCAATCTGCACATCATTTGCTTTATTTTTTTATGTTCTCCTTTCCTATTTTAACGATGACATTTTTTCATATCAATGAATCGTCGAAACTACTCATGAAACTTATTAAGATAACACAACATTTCAGTGATTAATGATGTTCTCATTTTCTCTTCATTATAAAGATCTTTTATTTTAGCACTTAAAAGAGTTTAATGATCCGCGGCTGTTTTCCTTGAAATTAAATTAAATGATTTTAGTTAGTAAATGTTTTGTTTTTCTAACTGTACTGTATAAAGTTTTCTGTTGTAATCATTATAAAATTCTCCGTATCAGTAGGTTCGTGTATCGTGAATTACATAAGTTATGAGCTTTCGAAAAACACGCTCGGTGGTGTAATTAATAATTCATTCCCAATTAAGCGTAACCATATTTGTGGGTATATTCAGATTTATAATTTATCTTACTCCCATTTTGAAACATCATTTGATGAATCTCCTCTAATAGATGAATGATTTAGCCCCTAAGGGCGCAAACTAATAGCTATGCTTATGGAGTTTCTTTATGTGGTGCAGCCGATCGATGTTGGATAGTTTTAAATGCGTCAAACGAAGGGTTGGCCCCCGCAAGCAATGCTGCCCTGATAATGGCATAGACTATATCCTGGTAGAGGCTACAGTTTTTGTTATAATATTTTTCCTAATTCTATTTTATTGACAAAAAATTTATTGTTGTTCACCATAATTATTTTATATATAGACACCTCTGACAAATCTGGTGGTATTTTGGCGTTTCTCGTTTGTTTTGTTACGTTGACTTCTTTTTAATCACTTTGTATATTATGTTGTACTTTTTAATCACTTTGTATATGTGTATTCTTATATGCTCATGGAGTCTAATGCAATGACTATAATTTCAAGACATTATATGTACTATTATATGAAAATTATAATTACGATCGAAAATGTATATACATATGGTTTAATAATTCGTTTTAATAGAAATATTATAAAACCTATATAAAAATTACAATCATATGGTCACTAAAAATCACTTTCAACCCAATGCACCACATTCAATGATCTATGCACGAACTAATTGTCATTTTATTTCATGCGGGACTCATTCAACTTGTGGGTGGTCGGTCAGGCAAAACGACTCAGCTAATGTTATTTACAAAAAAAAAACGAATAACCAATAAAAAATTAAATGGAAACCATCTGAGTATTAAAAAAATCACCTTGAAAAACTGATACAAAATAATTTTTACTCCTTCCTATTGGTCCTTCCACGAGTAAACACGTGTTTTTGTTTAGTATGTAAGTAAAAGCTATCAAATCACAGTCAATCGTCTTATAAACTGATGCTAGTAAAGTGTCATTTACGTGTAAACAAAGTTCCGCTTTTCGAATTTCAGTCACCGCCAAGGTCACTTTCGGTATCACTGACAATGATTGGTAGGTTTATATTTTGCAAATTGATTCGAGCCCGCACGATCGAACCAGCGCCGTTCCAGCGTTTCTCAAACCGAGCGCACGTCCGCACCGCTCCGCGCCCGACCTCGCACTGACTGCCGGGATCTCGTGCGGCTCTCCCTTATTTCGGGTGCTCTGAGGGCGCAACTTATTTGGCCTCTTTGTTGTATCCCTAAGAGGGGTAAATTATTACGGTTTTGCGATAACATAATAGAACGGCACACTAAATAATCGGAAAGGATAACGCTTTTTACTGACCGTTAAAATATTGAATCCATCCGATCCGGCACGTTATCGCTATACGCTACCCGAAAGTAATCCGGAATTAATTTGACCGTGATTTGAATATTTTGCAGTCTCGACGCTTTCAATTTGAATATGAAAGTTTTCAACTGCAATTGAAATAATATAAAAAATATGAATCAAATTGTTGTACGAACACATGCTAATTCAAAACACAGTAGTGAATGTTGGTCGTTCACTTTAAACTGCCTCAACCGTGAACGAATGCATAATGGGAATTATAGAATTACCCGCTGCCAGCAATTTACGAGTTCGAGATAAAGCAAAATGAAAAGATATTACGAAACTACTTTACGGTTTTTATTTACGTTTGGTCGATTTTAAATAGTTACATCGTTTTTACTAAGACAGAACATCGCGTATATTGAGCGTGTAACGTGTTTCGTATATTTATATATAAATAAATAAATATATTTCATATAACTAATAATTCTTAATACGTAACATCACGCCTGTAATCCCCGAAGAGGTAGGCAGAGGAATGCAGAACAAATTAATAATTCTTGTTGCTAAAATAAGGAACAATATTGTAAAAGATGAACATTAGGTCTGTAAGGATAGAAACCCTGTAACGGACCTGGTGAGCCGATAGAATGATAATAATAAATATTCTTAAAACTAGTTTCGATAACATTTCATACCAAAAATTTAATAGGCACTTTTATATGTGAAAACATCCAATTTTGACTTCCAACACATACAAATAAAGTATGTAGTTCATGTTATCAAACGTAAACTCACGCCGGTAATCTCCGAAGAGGTAGGCAAAAGAATGTAGTACACCACCAGTTTCACCAGTTACGTTTACGATGACAAAGGACTATGAGTTTCTCATTTTGGTAATGGCAGCTATAAAGAAATATTCTTATTACGCAGTGTCACTCCTTACAGTTGTACAGTATTTACACCAAATTTCAACAAAATCGATTTGACCAGAGAGATGAGCTATGGCATTTATAATATTAATGTAGATGAGTAGCATATACTATAGAAACACTAAATAAACTGAGCACCTTCTCTGTATCAGGAGCTTCTAAGTCAGTCAGCGGTAATATAAATTCAATGGTATCCATGAATGAACTCGACATATGGATAATTGGGGTGCAACGGCTGTGGATAAAACGCAATGGACGAAAATAGACACACACTATGGTTACCCACAACTTGGTGTAAAACACACTTGCGACGGGGTACACGGTAATACAATCCTTATTAGATCAACTTTAAATGATATTATGGCATATTGGAAAGCAATCTTGATGAACTGTTTACGTCGAGCGTGGGACCACCGCGGAGGTGAACCCGGCAACAACGATCGGTGACATCTGTCAGACAACTTTGAGAGATTATAGACGAAAATAGTATGACCATAAAGACGAAAATAGCCTGTGTGTTTGAATGTCCCACACATTTGTTAGGATGTGGACTGTACAGTTTTGTTTTGTGGATACTACATGTGATAATAATGTTTTTTTGCTTCCTGTTTTACAAAAAAACGTGTCATTATTTTTATTTAAGTGATTCGTATTTGTAAGAGTATTTGAAAGAGATAGAAAGTGTAAAGATGAGGAAGGGCAAGCTCCGACTGGATAAATCGCTCACTGAATGCAAAAGGGCCACAAATCAAAATGCATCTTTTTTATACGACGGCCAAAACAAAATTTAGAAAA
>DVPG01000293.1:0-10619 GCA_018239085.1 Yanguna spatiosa spatiosa
ACGAATCTTCGGATCCCGAAGCACCTACGTCCGCAACCGATTAGGTGCGCATTGCGCTGACGCAAAGAGAGACCGTCAACAACAACTCATGGTTTAAACATTAACATAAAGTATTAATATGAATTTAGCTTGTTAGTCTAATATTATACACTTACAAATTAAAAATAGGAGCGCGATCGCGGCCCTTTGCGTCTTGCCATGCATCGGACCGCGTCGCGACGAAATCGAGCAACGTTTCGCAAACAACGAATAAAGTACGACCCCGTAGTGCCGCGAGGGCGCGGCTATAGGCCGTAGCGACAGACGTCCTATAACGTTTAATATTAATTAATGTATATACTCGTCGATAAAATATACCCTTATATACATAGACGTAACGAAATACGAGTGAAACTAATATCTTTTGTAGGTGATTTTTACAACCGCAAAGTAGGTTAGAGATTATCGATGTAAGTTTAGCGTCGAGATGCGAGAGCCTAGCGCCAAGCTCGTCAATGGATGGAGGCGGAACGCCCGGGCGCGCTGCGTCGTCCGTCTCGGTGAGGAACTTGCCAAAACTTTCCGTCCGAAGCTCCGCACACGCC
Organism: Yanguna spatiosa spatiosa; assembly: GCA_018239085.1. Lineage (NCBI taxonomy): Eukaryota > Metazoa > Arthropoda > Insecta > Lepidoptera > Hesperiidae > Yanguna > Yanguna spatiosa. The sequence goes on from DVPG01000293.1 coordinate 585, forward strand.
GCTGCGCCCGCTGGCGCCGGCCGCCCCGCGACAGTGCCTTAGCGGCCGCCGCGCGCCGCACCCGTCCCACGCTGCCCCTCGACCACTCCTCGCTCCTTGTCCATTCTCAATACGCGTTCCAACCGACTATCCTCACTTGTACTCTTCTGGGAACGATTTCTAAGTTTTGCATGTTGGTGAATTGCAATTGCAACATATGAGCTCGGAAGAATTTAGTGGAAAACGAGTAGCTACCTTTACGAAGAGATAACATAAAAGTTTTAAAAATAACTTAATTATTTTTCACGATCTAATCTACATTAAAAAATTTAAAGTGGCCTTGACAGCTCATATTCTAAGATTGAACCAATAATTCCTTATATTTTAATTTATAATTAATAAGTAAGACAAAACATCGATAAATACTTATACAAAAGATTTTTTACTTGAGACAAATTATATTTACACATACTGGAATATTTAAAGGACTGAAAATATGTATAAATATTTTGGAAACAAACAATTCTTTTGTAGTGGTAGCGTTTGTAAGATTTATAATCTAAAAATACCGAGTTGGCGACGGGCGCACCAAGATCGGCCATAGGGACGGGCAGCGCCGCATCACTCAGCGTGCAAGCCTTTAGTTTGAGCGAGGGTCAACAGAGACAAGTCGAACATAACTGGCAATAAACTAACATAGGCTAAGGTAGCATAAACACTAGGTTAACAAGGCAAGCACGAGGTGCTCGATGTGAAATGGGTATTCGAAAAGCAATAATAACGTAGACATTAGTAAGTCGCACACCGCTGTCGAATAGACGCAGCAGACCTTGTCCTACTTGTACCCCCGTAGCGTTCTGTAGCTCACGTAGACCACCGAGCGTAGAGTCGACTCCACAGTTAACCGCGCGTTACGATCCCTCCGAAGCGAGAGGTATGGTAATACCGGTTTCCATAGCAATAGTGACGTAGCTAGAGTAACGAGTAGATATCGTCCGCTCGTGCAGCCGGCTCTACCATCCCTAGTTTAGTAGATAGTGCCTCGCGAGTCAATTTTTGTATGTATGAATTTAATTTAAACCTGTCAATTAAAATTCTCCTGTTTCTAAAATACAAAGTTCCTGTATTTTTAACGGAGTTTTCTGCGCTAGAGAAATAACCTCGCATGTCATATTTGAATGAGAGGTAATTTCGTTAGTTTTAGAAGTATGCACATACCCTACTGTTCGTAAATTTCATCGTTCTGATTGTTTATAGAACACTGAGCTGCTATTAAGAGAGACTGTTGCAAGCTATTGTCTCTCGGTCAGTAAGCGGTCGGGTCCGGAAGCGGTCTGGGGATGAGGCACTTTTCTTCGTACTAATAGTTATATTCCCTAATCCTACTTGTCATAGACGTAGTGTGCCACATTTATCTACATACTTGAGTAATTAATAATTATTTTATGTACAAGCTTTAGCAGACAATGGTTGCGCGTTAAAAGCAATATAAAGTAACTTGATAAGCAATATTAGGTATAGGAATGATGTAGATTATATATGTATATCGTTTAATAGGATTTAGTAGATTTTTAGATATTTCTGGTGCTTTGGAGTACTGTCTACGACTTAATGAACGAATGAAACATCGAAAATTGAGTAATCCATAATTATATTGTGATACGGATTTTATTTTCAAAATTGAATACCTATTTAAGTCCACGTAGTCTTTAATTTTCTTTTTTTTGCTCTTTCACCCATCTCCATCTTTCTAGTCCCTCTTAGATACTTAGCCCTTCTCCGTAGTCTAGACTTAATCGTGTTCTCCTATACATATTCCCTTCTATCTATACTTTAAATTCTTAGTGGTTGGTAGAATCATCATCATTTTACTCAAATATTTACATTGACGTTTTTTGTAATCGTAGTGACTATACTGATAAGTAACGTTTAATTATTAGAACTAACAAAACCAACTTATATACAAAAACATATACCTACATTTAAATGTAAATATTTCCTTGCGTACCAAATTTCCTTCTTTACACTTTTCGTAGTTGTAAGTAGATTTACCTATATTTACATATATAGCAACGAAACCACACGTGGACATTATATATCAAGTCCAGTGTAGACTTACCAGATACATGAAAGACATACAGATAAGCATAAAGTATCCAACGACATCTCAAGGTATGGACGCAATTATGTAGAATTCTCACCTGGACCTTTTAGTGTTTGCTTATACTCGTAAAAACAATAAACACATCTATAGTGACAAACAAAGCAGTAACGAGAACCGATGTATAGTGAGTTTGTCAAATATTCTGTGATCATGGTTTTACAAGCGGGTACTGTTGGCTCCGACAGTTATCTTCAAAACGCAAAATTAAGATAATTGGAATATTTAGGGACAAATCTACACATAAGTACAATTCTCTACATACTTGGCTGAAATAAAATATTAGCACCAACATTTCAAACACAGAAAGCAACATAGAAAGCTCCGAAGTTAATTATGTTCGAAATTGATGACATCGGTCGTTACAGATACCTGTGTCCAAATACGCAAATATTTACGCCAATAGTTCGGCCAAACTTATATCCCGTATTTGTTTTACACATGGTTAAATATTTTGTTTTACTCGGAATTGGCGACATATGTACATACATATATTTATTTTTCGCGACATTTATAAGAGTGCAACAGATAAAAATACGAGACTTCGGATATAATTTGAAAACAAATAATTCAATAAACCCCTCAAATATCGTTAATTGTATGTTACATACTACACTTTTAGTTTTTATATCTTTCTCGTAAAATTTATAATTGTATAGCGATAATTTCACAAGCATGCCCTCAATATCCACAAATAAATTAATTTATACCAAAGTTCTACGCTGTCTTTACTATCGTCTTCGCGTTATTTCAATTCTCGAATTTTAATGATTTTCAATGCTTCATAATTGATTTCGTAATTGGTTCAACAGTTAGAACGTAATGGCAAATATATAAAACTAAATTTGCACATATTATGAGTGTAACATTTCATGACGCTTAAATTACATTTCTCTTAAATTGCGCTATTTTCTCTACCAAAAAATAACAGAGGAACAGCATATACATCGTTTTGCATATTATTTCCAAAACAGTGGTTAGAATTTCCGAAAACCTATAAAAAAGCTCTCGACGTCATTAAATATGTATTGACAACGTGGAGCTGCGATGTATTGACAGCGGGAGCAATTTGTGTTCCGATATTTCACGACAATACATCTACACAATCACGAGTTCAACAACGGAGGTAGTATGTCGTAGATCAGCGCATCTCAAGCGCTAACCCACCAGATATGAGAGATAACTCAGTCGTGTCACGAGGCCATTAAAATAATACTGCAGTTGTTTGTCACGATGCATGTATTCGTAACTACGCCCAGGCAGTTTATTGTGTTCTATGACGAAGATATAGCACAAACGAGTCACAAAGCTATAGCCGTCTAACTAAAAGTTAATCGTACAGTGATAAAATGTCCAACATAGGAGTACATAAGCTTAAGACAAAAACAACGTAAGCAATAAAACATATACTTTAGAGGTAATTTATTTAGAGTTAAATATTAATCATCTATTTATATTCATTAGTGATTAACTAGCAATAATAAATAACAAGCAATATTAATTAGGGATAGCACCACGTGTAGGTGAGTAAACAACGATGTACACTCTACAGTACACAAGGCTAATGAGTAGACTGCAATGAAGTGATATAATATAATTTTAAAGGATACCGGCGTATGATTTTGCGCCTGTCGCTTAGTACTGTTCTGTCAATAACTTGCCCAAAACAACAATATATTAATGTTTAATAATAACTATGCTGTGATTCAAATAAATGTTAGCATTTCAGCGTTCACAATCAATAAAATGCCCAAATACAAGGCGATATCCCCCAACTGGTTTGCCATTTCCATGGAAAATTTGAATTTCCATTCTGATGTGTAACTACGTGCAACCGGTTATGTCTCCGATGGAGAAGAGGAGGCCGGGGCCGGAGAAAGCGAGTAGCTCGACAAGTTGTCGAACCAACGGTTAGGAATTAGCTAGTTGCAGGCCCTCAGTGATATTATTTATTTTACGCCATACGAGCGAAATAAATAATACAGTGATTATACTTACAAAGTCTAAACGACTGTGACAAATATTCGCGTTTTTATACAACCGTACCATAAGATATAAAGATAAATTTTCTTAAATTTATTATTGCAAATGTTTAGTCATATTGAAATGCTAGTGAGCGGCCGAATATTGAACGATTAGATACGTTGAAACTACACAGCAATATTAAATTAGTGATATTGTTAAATACGTCTTAGATATAGTGATAAAGAGCAAAGAAGCAACGATAGCAATAATATCGAAGTTTACAACGAATAGATTTATTATTATTATTATTTTATTATATTATTATATTATCCTTTAGACACTCGACGTCGAGTGTTATTTAATATCAACGAGATGCGTATTTATAATCGTGTAAAACGCTAGTTTTAAACATTAACGTCTATTTTATAGTTTAACTTTTAGATATAATTATGCTAATCACATTTATAGTCCTTCGCGTAATTTCAAATTTAATTTGTAATTATTTATTTATTCCATTTGTAAAAGTAACCAAAATGTATTTTAATATGTGTTTTAAATTTCTTTCTTTGTATATTTATAGTTCTGGATATTTGTAAAACGCACAAATAACGATCGCTACCTTGTCAATTACACAATACTTTATTTTAAGACCCAATTATAGATTATTTTAAGGTGTTCATATTTGATTAAATGATGTTATATTTCGTAAGTTACTAAATTATCAAATTTCATTTCAATTATGTATAATATTGGATGTGGACAAGATAATGGTCGTTATTTTTTAAATAAGTTATTTATGGAATCTAAATTGATTGTTTTCTTCAAGCACTTTTATGTATAGAATAGTTTAGTGGTAAAGTAGATTTTAGACGGTCTAGTCATTTAGCGGTCAAAAGACAGTTTATAAACATATTTAGACCATTAGCACTAGAAAGAGAGGTGATTATTAAATATGTGATGGATTGTAGTACGTGAGAGTGAGTAGAAAGTATATGTAGAAAGAGAATGGTATCGTAGGGTATAACGAATAAGATGCCAGGACATTTAATACGTTTGCCTTAGAAGTTCTTGTATGAGTGCGCATACAAAAGGACAGTGAAATCTTCACCATTATTTGTTATGACTCGAGCTCCAAGCGAAGCGATTGAGCGTTTTATACTCGTTTCAGCAATTTTGCAAACTAGACGAGTCTATAATAACGATCCAATTTTAACAGGGCTAGACGTCATTTCAAACCATGTCATTTACAGTATATAATACGAAATAAATAAATTGTACTGTTAACACATTGTGACAGTATTTGAGTCATTAAGCAAATTGATATATGCTTAAATTCGTCTTGATAGTTGGGTCCATGGATACGTGTAATAGCGTATATAGCGACTGTGACATAACAGGTGTGAATGACCATTTAATTCGTACAATTAAATGTGTTAGTAATGAAAAAATTGAGACCAAGTATAAAGCGTTTAAGGCTTAATCATCCTTTATGTCATGGTACCACGAGCCTTCGTCGTTGTAGATATCATATTTAAAACGAAACGTACCTTCACCGGTTTAGTCGCTATGATTTTGTGAACGGTACATAAATTAATAATTAAGACGTACCTAATAACGCATTGTTACATAATATTTACCCAACTAATCGTCAAAAGTCAATTTTTTAATTCAATCAATCCTTCCTATTATGCAATTATTATTGTACCAAAGTACCTACAGAGTTAGTAAACTTTGCATGAATTATATAATAATATATAATATTATAGCATTATAAATACGTATAACCTAAGTCAATGAACCCGGATCGGTCCTCATCTCATTCTGTTGAGTACAGGTGAATATTAAGTCATTTATTGCATTAAACATAACTTTCTTATTCACTTTTCATAAAGATAACTGTACGCTATTGATTTTGTTACATAGTTTACTTTATAATTATTATTGCCTGTATGTAATGTATTAAATTTGTTATCGTTTTCAGAAGGAAAAGTTTTGTTCTTATATTAAAGTCTGTAAGTTTTTTTGATCGGATGATTGCAGGGTTATGTACCTGCTTAATATCCACCGAATGAGTTTTTTATTTGAGTTTGTGAGAACTCTATTTAATGACATTTAAGTGTTTTATACTTTAAGTCGCAATTATGTAATATTTTACTGTTTGTATCCATGTTTTAATTCAAACTCGGCTATAACGAGTACCTAATTTATAAGATTTTTATTTCAACCAATTGACCCATCAATGTGATACGATTATTTCCTTATTGGTATATCGGATTACAATATTTCCCAATTAAATTTTAATAATTTATAGCGTAAGTACTTACTTCATTTAAAATATATTTATCGTTTCGATTAAAAAAGTGTTACCTTAAAACAACGTTAAGTTTATTCTTGTTTTAAATTTAAGTTTTTTGTTTAATTATTTAGCGTTTTTCGAGATACCTTTCGTTTTTAAATTATTATATAACAAAAAAAAAATGAACAATGAGTTCGAATAATAAATTCACCATTTAAGCGCGACCGGAGGCATAGAATATTTTTACGTATTGATAAACCATATTATATTTAACCACTTAGATATAAGTTGTAAGAGCCGCCAGAGGCAATGTAACCGTTTTCTAGTTTCAAACATGATTATTGACGGGGGCCGCAGAATCCAAATAACCCCCAAGTAGACTCTAGGGCATTTACTTTTAACATTATTATTGTTAAATGTAGATATTCAGTGCACAAACATTAACAATATATTTTAGAATATTACATTGTAAAATTGTGTAACATTCTGGTACTTCACTGTCTCCGTGTATTAAACTAACGTGTATTTAACTAAAGTACCTAATGTAAAACTATATCGACGATAGCTATCGTGTGCCTGAGAGATGCAGTTTAACTTTCACTGTTTGTTAAAGTAACGATCAAAACACTCGGTATAGTAGCCACAAGCAAGCCAGATGGAATTGATAGTTTGTCCAGAACTCTAAATGGCCACTAATATATTGCATATATTTTATATGCTACAAAGCAACTCTGTGCGCAGTTTCCTAATTTGAGGGCTATATCAGGCACATGTGGCAAAGTGAAACATCTAACACTAATTAATCGACGAATTTGACTTCTCTCAGTTAGTGGTTAAATTATAAAAAAAATTACTTCCATTCTTATATTTACATAATACTTAGATGTTTTAAATAGTTACGCATTCAATCCCTAGATACCTTTAAAATATTAAAATCTATACATTAAATTTAATGTTTAATTTTTGAGATGTTTACAGTCCTTAATAATAGATAAAATAGATACGACGAGATAAGATTTGATTCAACATAGGTACCTACCTATATATAGTAATAAACGAGATTGATCATCAAGCAAGAGAAATGTCATTTAGAGAGCCTGCTTCATAATTAGTGTGACGTTAAATAAATAAGTAATTTAAACAAAAAAAATATATAGCTAAATTTATTTAAGCAGATCTAGTGGTTAGTTAATTTTGCTCGTAGATAATTTGAAATAAAAATCATAGATTTATTGAACAAAATTTATTACAAGCAGAATAAAATATTTTGGTAAATATATTTCATTTACACATGTTACTTTGCACATAAAAACATTATCACGGAATCGAATTATACGGTATTTCAGGACTTAGTTGTAACTTTAGTAAGTTTCATGTGGTTTAAAAAGCTAGCATTAGGGTGTCCGGAACACAAGGTTTTAAAAGCCGCAATTATTTAAGTTACCCAACATTAAAAGAACATCGGCTTAGCTGTACATATGGATTAGTTGTTCGTATTAATGTTACATTAGTCAAGCATAAGATTGCAACTAAACAAATTTTAATTATGGTTTGGATGTTAATTCGAATTATCTCTTTGTAACGAAGGAATAACGGGCACCTTAGCTAGAAGAGTCGTCTAAATAACTTTTCAATAAGATTCACGGAATGGAGACTAGTGAAGTACTTGCAATGAACAGTGTTTGCATTGTGTGTGTGTTGTCATTGATGTGACATAAGCTTTATGAAATAACAATATCCAATTAATTATTTGCAAATCAAGTGTGTAACTTCGCCGAGTTGCTGCATAATATGTATTTAGTTTGACATAAAGTTTGTTTCTATTCTTCATACAAATAAACTGTACTGTAACAATTGTGTTTTCTTTATCGCCCCGCATCACACCCAGATCTAAGTAATAATTGGAGACGAAAAAACAATTACATGTGTATTAATAAATATATTCAGGTGTTATTACATTTGATAATGGAAAATATTTAAAGAATGTCCTGATCGAAATGACTACACATAAATATGAAACAAGCAACTGTATACATAATACAAGATGTCCAATCTAAAATTCGGTTTCGGGTTTGGCTCAAATTAGAACAGGCGTATATTTGGTTACAATTTCGGCTGAAAATCTAGTTTCGATCACTAATAATATCGGTTTAAGACCGGATGTAAATCGAATTTAAATTCATAATTAGCACTGATACACAGCGGTGAAAACGAGCGCTGCTCGGAACTAATGTCCCGGCCAGCACGAGCTGAGCCGCCTCCTTTTGTCTTTATTATTAAAGTATAAGTAAGAATATGTATGTTTTTAACAATGTAATAAAACAATAAACTGATTTATTATTCTTATTATAATTATAAAATGTTACTTTTAGCTCTACATTCCTTCTCTCTACAAATAACTATGCCAAATCCCACATGGCCCTGTTCGAGTATTATTGCTTTAAAGGGATAGAAAGATTTTTCTTGACGTTTTATTATATAGATAGAAATAATCTGAGGGTAGCGTATCATGTTTCAGTGGGGTGTGCACAGCCTGCAGCGACCCGGCGGGGGGTGGAGGGTACGTGCGAAAGGGATGAATAACGACATGTCAGTTTCCTGTAAGTATGTAGGTAGTTATAAGTTAATGCTTAAAGTTTTTTATCCAATTTATAATAAAATATTACTCTTATATGAATATTATCAGCAATAAAGTATTGTTTTAATATTAGTATTTTTTCTAGACTTTTTATATGTATTATCATCGAGTTTTAAAGTGTCTATTGACAACATTAATTTTATGACTAGTACAATAGCGCCTAGAACATAAACAGATAATTGTCATGTTAAAATTGTACGAATTTCACATGATATATTATATACGTATTATTTATACACAATGTGTCCCCTTCGACATGGGACTGGCCAGAATATTTCGAATATTTACGCAAACTTAAAAAGAAAAACCTTAAAAGGAGCCTTTGAAATTTTTCTAGATATTTTTTTGTTTATACATATATACTGAAGTCCTTATCTGTCTTTTTTGTTTAATTTAATATTGTTCTCATAAGTACCTTCGTCTATTCGTTAAATATATTGATAATGTTGGAATACATATGAAGATAAACGTTACTTCTTTGAAAATGGCTGCCATCAACAATCCTTGGTAATGTAGACGTAGCTATCAGTAGCTAAATAATAGTTCTATTTACACTTTACACCCTTAGCGGGGTGTTATCTCGCGAGGGAGGAGCAAAGGGAGGGCTCGGGCATGCGCAGAGCGAAGTGAAAAATACATATTACATAATCATAATAAAAACATATCTTTACCATTCAAACATGGCGACTGTGTTTCTCGGTATTGAAATTTAATTTTTCCGTTTAGTTAGAAATTCTACACTGTTGAAAGCTGCGGCATGCATGGTATAAAAAAAAATGTGTTTATATTACTGGACGTGGTTTGTAAAGAAAAATATTTTTGAAAAATCTTAGCAAGTTCTATATTAATATTTTATTTTTAATATACCTATAGGTACACGTTAGAAACGACAATATCCTAAAACTTCAAAAATATATCATCTTATTTAATTTTACTCTTCTTTATGGTTATTGTCAAGTGTTGGATAAGTTGAACTAAATAATAATGAAAGTAAAT
>DVPG01000294.1:0-10617 GCA_018239085.1 Yanguna spatiosa spatiosa
GAAGAAGATATAAGTACTTCTTCTTCTTTTTCATTTGTGTCAAAAAAATAAGGAATGACCTTGCAGATAAGCAATCATCATCATCATCTGCGATGTATAGACATCTTCATCTGAATGAGAATACATCGTTCATCTCCATCAACTTCCATCGCATTATCCTAGTAAAAGGACCTCATACTATTATTCTTACTAGAATCGCGGAAAACACCAGTATTCAACCGTACAGATCCCCCAATGCGCATGCCCAGCGTCGAGCTTACGGGCAAAAATCTCCCCTTTAGGGAAGAGGGGAGACGGTAAAGCCCACAAGAAATTTACAGAAACTTAATACTTGATATTCTGGTATAGGTTCGTTGCAGAAGAAACCAGTTCCCGCATGCTACTACCCAGTCACCTCCAGGATCTGCGTGCGCTCCAGGAATACCAGCACGGAGCTGTGCGTTCTGACAGACCGCGCTCAGGGCGGAACCTCCTATGAAGAAGGGGAGATTGAACTAATGGTAAATTGCTGTTTATCGTCTGTAAAAAGACACGCTAGTGTCATGGAATCAAGTAATTATCTTAAAACTTTGTTTTATGTATGTTATAATTGTCAGTGGTCGCAGTGCATCTTCACGACCAAAATTAACCTGATTATGTGTCTTAATTAACAGCCTCGTTGGTCGAGAGGCTACAAGCGCGACTGCCGAGCGATAGGTCCCGAGTTCGAACCCCAGGTTAGGTAACATAGGGTGTTTCTAACTTGAAACATCTAGTAGTATTTCTAAGTCTGGATTTGTGCCCGGTGCATTGGAATGGGCTCACCCATGTCATATGTCACCAGTTATGTCATATGTCCATGGTGGGACATATGACATAACTGGTGAAACGTAAGAGTGTGCTACACTCCTCTGCCTACCTCTACAGGAAGACACCGGCCTGAATTTACGTTTGAATGTTTCACTACTCGATTAATGTCCATAGATATTTTATATGTACTATCGATCAAACCATGTCGACTAATATCGAGTGGTCAACTTCAAACGGTTGAAGACCATGCTAAAGGAACTGTGTTATTTTTTCGTTGCAGATGCACAGAAGATTACTGACAGATGACGGCTTCGGGCTCGAAGAATCGCTAAATGAAGATGCATTTGGTGTCGGTTTGATTGTCAAAGGCAAACACAGAATGTTTTTTGGAAACTACAAACAGGAAGGTATCAAAGCATTAGACATTATATCCCGGACAAAAATAACATATAATTTTGATTATTTAAATAGCATTACTAGAACCTTAATAATGGTTATCTAATGGTGTCCATTCATCATGGTAAATATGTAATCGATAGCATATATGATATGCCTATATGATCAGATTAAAGAATATAATAAGTTTTGACAAAGCAAATATGTCGGTAAACTTCAAGAAGGAGTAGATGAGTAAATTCGGGCCGTGACATTTCTACCTTCTAAAACCTGATTCTATTAATTCGATAATTTGGTATTTATTATTTTTCAATTGCAGTGGATGAACAGACATTTTCGGAGCGCACTTCCCAAGTGGCCAGGAAGTGGACGATGGAACCCTGGCTCTTTTTGGCATCTGGCGAGAAAATCAACAGGAAAAAGTGGCAGAATGTCAGAAATAAACGCGTAAGTACATTAGATGCTAGAATATTCTTAACAGAAATTATCTCTTTACAGTTCTACCTTCCAATGCATGTTCTGAAAGTATATTCAAACAGATGTTCTGAAAGTTGGCAACTGAAGAGGTAGCAGTGACAAGTCGACGCTCTAATCTGGACGCTATTAATCTCGTAAAGGACTATAGGAATAGTGTTCTACGAACAATACGCTTATTGAAGGCATCATTTCTAAACTGTCTCTTTGGTCATGTTGGTTGCAAGGTTGCTACTCTATTGTGGGACGTAAACGTATCTGGTGAAAGTGGAAACGTAACTGGTGAGAGTGTACTGCACGCATCTGCCTACCTTTTCGGGGATTACAGGCGTGATATTACGCTATCATTTCTAAAACCTGTATTCTCGCTTTTCCCGGCCAGTACTCGGCGCTGCGGCTGCACGGCCTGCCGCGGCACATCCATGTCTTGACTATGGAGCCCTGGAAAGCTGGATCCGTTCTTTTGAGACTGGAGAATACTTTGGACAAAGGCAGAGGTAATTACATTTTGTTCGAAACCCTTAAAGCTAGAGCTAAGCAAAAGTCCCGGAAAATGACATTTCTAAACTTTTGTGTTTCGTTGGAATAAACTTATAGTCAGTATGTATTAACTAAACATCGGCGTGAACAACAAATATTTAAAATTTACGTAAAAAAACTTATGAGATCTGTGGAGGATCGAGTGTGGTACACCTTGGGAAAGGCCTATGTCTAGCAGTGGAACGGAAAAGGCTGATGTGGTGATGTACAAAACTTAAGTATCATAACATTCTATTACTCGTAAACTTTTAGTCATTATTTGATCTTACTACGGTGGGACATAGATGTTATCGAACAGGTCAAAAGCTATCTAATCCACGCCGCCCCAATGAATGAACGGAGATTAAAATTAACTGCCAAAAGGTGTATCTGAACGTTTGCCCCTAATAAACTTCGTACTTGTCAGCCAATTTCGCACAGTTGGCCAGCATGGCAGACAATGGCCTCAACCTTTCTCGATCTGAGAACAGATCCGAACAGAGCACAACAGAACAACAGAGGAACGGTAAATAGGCTAATGTTGATATTGATGACTGGATTACAGACTTATAACCGATGTATTTACTATCCGGGAGCTTAAACATTTCTAGTATATAGAATGTTAAATCATTATCATCATCATCATCATCATCATCATCATCATCATCAGCCTATCTCAATCCACTGCTAGACGTAAATGAACATATGACGTAGTGACATAAATAAAGTACAATATCAAAACGTAAATAAATGAAACGATTACATAAAGTAAATAATGCGATTAACATTTTAATAGGATGTTACGAAACTAGTAGAACTTGGCATAGATAGGATGATGCGAATAATTCTATGATCCAATGAAATATACCTGTTGTGGATATATTTTAACAGCTTAAATTTGGCGGCACCATAAATTGTAGGACCAATAATTATCTCGCTGCAATTTTAAAGCCAGTAAGGTTCTCTGTATACGGTTCGACTTTAAACACTGTTTGAACACACAAACAACTGATGATCGATAGATATTTGTAGTCGATTAGAGAATATTGACACTGACGAATACCATTAAGACATGAATTATTTTTGTGTACACATACATGTTTTTAATTTACCACCCTGAACTGTGAACCTATATATAAGATAAATAAGGACGTTTAGGTCGAATTCAATTAATAAAGTGATACATATTATGTATGTTGAGAAATATTACAACATATGACAAAAAAAAACATAACACCAAGCCTGTCATCCCCGAAGAGGTAGACAGAGGAGTGCAGAACACCCCACGTTGCATTGCAGTCCCATTATGGAGTAGGTGGTGAGCCTATTGCCATATACAGGGCGCAAGTCCAGACTCCGAGCCGCTACTAAAAAATCTAAGTTATAAAAATTTAATAGTACACGACCCGAGGATTTTAACCCAAGAACTCTCAATCGGCAGTCACACTTGCAACCAACACGACCAACGAGGCAGTCATGGACATATCACAAGCCTCTATTATTGACATATTACAAATTCGATGAGGTCCAGTAAAATGCTAATGTGTATCTTTATGGGTGCTCGTAAGTTGTACTTACGACCTACATTTTACTCAGTACTCTTGTTTCTTTTATCTATTGTTAAGCCGCTTACATACTGAATGAACGGAGACGAACTGGGGCACTGTGAAGGGGGAATGGAGGTGTTTATGTTCCACTGAAAACGGCTAAGGCTTTTACTTATTCTACTTACGTACAGTTATCGTGATATGTTCCCGCTGCATTGTATGATGCTGTTTTAACAGTGGTATTGAGTGTTATGGTGTGTTTATTGGAACTAGTAAGTAAATAGTTTTTAAATCACAAATATGTAGCCACCATTTTATTTAAGCGTAACGTAACATCACGCCTGTAATCCCCGCAGTCTAGGCAGGTCAGTGTAGTATACTTCCACGTTTATTAGACATTTACGTCCCATTACGGAATACATGGCGAGTCTATTGCCAGACACTGGTCACAAATCCACCCTCCGAGCCTCTACTAAAAAATCTAAGATAGAAAAATCCAATAGTATCCGACCCGGGATTTGAACCCAGGGCCTTTCAATTGGTAGTCGCGCTTGCAACCAACACGACTACCTAGGCAGTGAAAATCTAGGCAGCTTTTTACTTATAATAAAATTCTATTAAGGCTAATTTAGAGACGAGGTATCACAATAACTAGGGTGAACATTCTACATAGCAGAACACTTCATGTGATCAGGCGATTGGTCCAGTGGTTAGTGACAATGCCTGTTGAGCCAAGGGTTGTTGGTTCGACTCCTACAAAAGACAAATACTTATGTAATGTGCAATAGTATCAGTTCTCTGTCTAGCCGCAATACGGGTACAAGCATGTACTTCTAAATTTATATACGCAGATCATCACCTTGTCTGCTTACTAAGGCACTGGTTCTACCTAATTCAGAATCAGCTGCCCGTGAGTAGATTTTTCTGAACGTACTGTTATTATTTAACGTACGGACGTATGTATGAACGTAGATTCAGTAAAGTCTTACTCTCTTATTAGTTTGATTCATAGTGAAGCGAACAAAGGAAATTAATATTAAACTAACTATTAAGACACAGAACAAGTGAGCATTTATCGATACATGCATTAAGTCAGTTAATTTCCGCGCCGATATAAAATTGCAATTTTACGATATGAAGAACAACCATATTTTTATTATTCAATTTTTTTTCAATAAAAGTACGCTTTGAGTGACAGACGTATGATATGAGGATAAAGAACCAAATCGCACACAACGTTCAAATCTTCCTACATCAATTCTACGTGTATTTGGGTAAAAATTGTAGTTCAATACACACGTGAAAACGTAACATCGTAATCCCCGAAGAGGTAGGCAGAGGAGTGTAGTATACTCCCAAGTTTATCAGCTAATACATAGTTAAAGATTAACCCGGGTAACAGAAACGTTCTCATTACGAAAACTGAGAACGAGAGGAACAACGGCGAGAACGAGATGAAAACCTTCCAATACCTGAACAAAAATCACTCAAAGAAGAATGTCCGCTGTAATCAAAGATAATGCGGCAATACAAAAAAAAAGTTGATTCCGCCTAAATGATTGCCCGCCGCGCTGTCTTGACAGACAATGTCGTACTTGACTGACCCAATTTCAAAGGTTGCATCTTGTCCTAATTCCAGAGTGGCCTAAAATCTGAGTTTGGCTGGACGGCATTCGTGTCATAATAACGATATCATTATATGAATAGAGTGATTTACGAGTTCAATTACAGTTCGCATTTTTGGCGGACAGAAAGTGTGCTATGATCGTATATAGGTTGCTGGACGTCTCGTTGGTCGAGTGGTTGTAAGCGCGACTGCTGATTGCGAGGTCCTGGGTTCAAATCCCGGGTCAGATACTGTATGATTTTTCTAACTTAGATTTTCTAGTAATATAATTTTTAGCAGTGTCTCAGAGTCTGGTGAGGCAATAGGGTCACCCCTAAGCCATAGTGAGACGTAAAACGTAGCTGGTCACTCGTGAGGGTGTACGACACTCCTCTGCCTACTTCTTCCGAGATTACAGGCGTGATGTTACGTTATTTATAGCTAACCATGCAGTTCATCATAAATACATGCATTTCATTAAAGTGCAAGTTAATGCCCATACATGCCAGTCCAATTCAGGGTCCCAGTGGTTAGTGAAAATGAATACAAGCATATAAGCATTGGTCCACATGATTTTAGTCTTGTCTGAACATGGTATTCGTGGTACCTACCACGCGTAGAAGTTGTCATAAATAATGGTCTACTTACGAATATATATACGTAACGTTACGCTTGTAATCCCCGAAGAGGTAGGCAGAGGAGCTTAGTACTCTCCCATGTTTCACCAGAATAGGTGGTGAGTCTACCACCATATACCGGGCACAAATCCAAACTCCGAGCTACTGCTAAAAAATCTAAATTAGAAAAATCTAAATAGTACCCGACCCAGGATTTAAACTCAGAACCTCTCGATCGGCAGTCGCGCTTGCAACCAACACGATCAACGAGGCAATTCTGGAGAATTTCCCAATGAAGACAAGTTATTTAAATTTAATATATCGCTGATGATATCTTTGCTATTTGAATACTTTATTCAAATATACATATTTATGTACATGAAGAGATGATTTGAAAACGAACAAATAAATAAATATGATGACATATTACAATAATCTACAATGTACAATAAAAAAAAAAACGAAACTGTGACATTACATGTAGAAAAATAACTTGTATAAAAAACAAAACACTCTTAAAAATAACAAATGAAAAAATATAATTCAAAAATCAAACATTGAAACGTAATATTTTTATATATTTGCGAGGGAATCATAATCTCTACCAGTGGGATATACAAAGTATTACATTTAACCTCATTACATAATAAAATTTTATGACATGAACGGAAACAAAATGATGAGAATAATAATTGTACAGTTTAACTATTCTGAAATATTCGTTTTGATAACGAAAACTGGTTTAGAACGTAGTTCAAGGCAAGAAATCACAAAAGTATAATCATTTTCGAGAGTCGTAGAAATATTTTAAACTTACAAAAGTCCTTCTTCACGAAGTGTTCTTGTTTCTGCACCCATTCCCGTAGGATTCTAACTGCGTCTTGCATCATCCCAGGCTTGTCGAGATTGTATTCCTTCCTGACACTTAACAAGGTGTCAGGATGATGTTCCAATAGTTTGTTATTGGGTATGACTTGCATTGTGTACGAGGGCAGTGACGGACAATACACAACTAAGCTTGAAATGACCATTCACAATTATAGTTACATACAATGAAGTTGCTGACGTTTAATTACGCAGGTATTGCTAGTGGTCGCCCCCAGTGGTCGACATTCGACCATAATTTATTTAAAGTTTAAACGTTATTAAGGTTCTATTATCAGAAACTATATCAACCTGCACAGTTCGTTTACCTTTTTCAAACAAATTATATAGTACTTAAACAAATACGAAATGAAAAACGAGGACTGTAATGAAGAATATTATTTTGAAGTGGAAATATTTGAAGGCACGTTGGGCACTTCTAAGATATAGAAAAAACACTGCACTTGCGTGACAGTATTGGTGACGTTGATTTGAGCCCAGGATCTCTCGATTGGCAGTCACTCTCGCTACCACTCAACCAACGTGGCACTTAATTGATATAAATAATAAACCAGTAAATGTGAGATAATTTTAATAAAGACAGACACAGAATTTATAAGTCGTTAATGTTAAGCATTGATTCATTCCAATTTTCTTACATAATTTATATTTTGATAACAGCCGGCATTGCTAAAATTATCATAGCTGTTTCAACAAGTACCTACGTGCAACAAGCCAAAGCGAGCTGAGCCGAAGTATCTACTAAACGTCATTTTAATTTACATCCACCAATCAAAAATCTGCCTAAACTAAACGATCTAACTCCATGGCTGAAGATGATTCAAATATGGCTGGGTTGATTCGCATACAAAATTTGGTATAGCTAAATGCACTATCAAAAGATATACGATTAAAAAAGTCAAAAAAATATAAGATGCATGTGCACGGGGCTGCTAGCAAAGGTGTACATAGATTAAAGTGAATATTATCTTTTAATGAAATAATACTTCTTAAATCCTAAAATAAAGCAGCATTACCAGTAGGCTGTAAGTATATATTATGATGTTTTTGATCATTTCTGCTAATATTAGTTAAGAGTAATATTTACTGATATTTCAAAATTTACTAAGAGTTAAAAGTTTGCACCATCTATGTACATTTTTAAGTATTAAATAATTCTCCAGCGCTTACATACATTTTTAAAAGAAACAATGGCTAAAATCATTAATGCACACAATATACAGTATGACCCAAATTGCCTAATAAGTAACTAATAACATAAGGAACATTAATAGCACTTATATTATTTATCTAATTAATTATTGCTTGCATATCGAAGGATCATGGTTTAAACAATATTTGTTCCCACATCCGCCAATATCTTTATTTCCATTAACCCTTTCGGAAGCAAAATATTAGCTGGCCTTTTTTTCGCTTAGATGAAATCAGTACCACTCCATAACATAATATAAAATATATGAGGTCGCGTTGATAAATTCAATGTAACGAATGACAAACGTCTGAAAGAGTCACTCTAGCGAAGCGTCAATCACGCACAAATCAATCAAACTTCAAAATCACAAGAATCAAATGTCACCAAACCTAATTAGAGTTAATCCTAATAACCAAATTGATTACTATCCTGAAGATATAAATCATCTTTTGTGCAAATATAAGTTATTGACAGAGTTACACGATTTCATTAAGACATAAATAATTATTGAGTTTGGAATTATCCGCCATCTCATCCATGTCCTATATAACTCACTCTAATGAAAGGCCTTACTACGCCTTCTGGATTGGATAATTGGATCGTTCTTATTGCTTTTTTAATCTGACATAGTAACTCATGGCTATACGAGAACAAATTAAAAATTCCCTTTATAGTAAAGTGAAAAAATACACTAAATTAATCTACGCTTAAAACTCTAAATGTTCCCGGCATGCCGGCATATTCCTCATTGAACTTGTCGGTTTGTCTGCAAGATTCATCTGTTACTGCCCTGTTGATTTCTCTCATGTAGTTCATGTGCTCTTCGGAACTGAGAACATCTAGCCAGTCGTCTAAAAGAATAAAAATTATTTAAAATCAGTTCCCCTCCGTGTCAGTGGGGAGCAAGAACACATTCCTTGACCCCGTGCTGGATTACAGGGTGTTGTAAGAAGCACCTCAACCCGGCGCTGGCAGATTTCGGTATAGCGCGGTCTGCCTAGGCACAGCTAAATGCCCTGGTCGCCTATGGGCAGTAGCGTACGCCATGAGAGAAGGTATGCTCTGCGATTCCCAACCCACATGCCCAGCATGGGGATTATGGGCATACCCACTCAGGCGAGGCTTATATCCAGCAGTGGATTGTAAGAGGCTGATGATGATGAAAGGCCGTTGTGATAATCTTTCACTTTTGATATTCATGACGATTCCATACAAGCTAAGGAATATTCATAATAAAAACATAACGAATGGCACGTATTTATCTTACCAAGTATTTCTTGGACTGATCTTTCTTTTCCGCCATAATCAGATGGCAAAATTTCTTGAGGTACTAATTTAAAGAGTTCATCTACCGTTTTATGTATATGAAGACGGCCAGCTACTTTTGGACTCAAAACTTGCTTAGTAATTGTAACTAAGGCGTCGACCAACTTTGATGGAGTTATTATATGGATGCCTTTAACTCTCGATCCAAAGGCTTCCTGTAATATTTATTATTTTATATTTTAGTTAATATTCCAGTACATTACAACTTCAACTATCAAATGCAACATAGGCTATTTTGGAGTTTGGATTAACTTTTATTACGACACAGTCAACATTTTCTATCATGCATCATCTTTGATGCTGAAAGTATTTATATGATTCTTGAAGTTACTGATATTCTTATAAGAACAAACCATAGGGAGGCCGAATACCTAATTAAATGGAAGTACCTCACATACAAATTATGCAAAACTCATGGATGTGACCATAAGCAAGAAAAACGATAAAACACGGATAATTGTGGTTAAATTTGCATTATTATGATACCATTTCAATACTTTCATTTTTTTTACAGTTTCGACATGTTATTTTTCAATTTACTTACCATATAAATTGTAAAAGCATGTCTCATTTCGACGACATTCGATTTATTCATAAAATCCATAACATTGGATTCACTGAAGTCAGACACAATTCGCAATCCGGCTATATAATCGTGGGTTTTAAGGTAATCGGCTGCCTGAAAAACAAATATGTTTGGGTCTAGTAAAACATTTCTCTGAAAGTTTACTGAATACAAACGCTTTAGAACTGTTTTGTTTTACAATAAACTAACGTTCGCATCCTACGAAACAATATTATCGACCAAGAAATAAATCAAAACAAGACAGAATAGAAGTATCGAGGTGGTACTTTCTATCAACTTCTTTTCTTTTACTGGTACCAACGGCAAATGCACAAAGTACGTTCAGGTCTAATAAATTATGCAGCTTTTAGTAAACAACGTATTTATAGTGTCACCTTATCCGCAAACTTGACAATTTTGTTACAATTTACAGTTTTTCAACATAATCACTCGTTTTGTGAAGTATGCGTAGCCTATTCCCATAATACATGTAATATTTGCAAAAACCGCATTCATATTTGCAAAAACCGCATGCATATTTCCAAAAACCGCATGCATATTTCCAAAAACCGCATGCATATTTGCAAAAACCGCATGTGGTGACGATTCTAAATTTAAATAATATAATAAACGTAACATCACGCCTGTAATCCCCGGAGAGGTAGGCAGAGGAGTGTAGTACTACACTCCCACGTTTCACC